>MU107572.1:9514-46451 GCA_012274485.2 Sinapis alba | reverse complement strand
ATCTACGTATCTATCAAATATACATGTGTGCTTATTATATCGAAGTGTAAGGCGTGTTTCTATTTTTGTTTCGTGGTTGGACATTTGATATGAATCCAGATCAAGATGACCATTGTCCATTACAAGCAAATAGTTGGCGTATTTATAATTACGAGAAGATACAATATATATTGGAAAAAAAGAGAGAGTTTATATTAAAACGTCTAAGAAACAAAATCATGTGTGGTAGGCTAGTGGTGAAAATGCTAAAATCTTTCTTTTTTGTAATAAAATTTGATTCTTTTCCTTCCTATATGGAAATTTGGGTAAATAATGTCATTAACGTTTACTTAAGTTACGAGTATATCTACAAATGTAAAGCACCAATCGAATGTATAAGGTTTGTTTCATGGACAATGATATGTACCCGAATCACCATATCAAGAGTTTATTTCTGGAGTGTTTTTTTTTTCAGATTTGATTTGTTTTTTCCTTTTTTTTTTGTCAGTCATTTTTAAGTTACATAGTTTGGATAGGGTTTAGTTCAGTTTTATTAGAGTGTGGTTGTTTGTGTTTAAATACTATTATTAACTAGAACTGGACAAGCGTCATAGGCGAAGTAATTAATTGATTTTAATAAGTTTTAACACCGAATTTGCTATATGTATAATAGTAAATCTATTACATAATTTTTTTCGGTTTGTATTTCTTCTTCATTTAAATTTGTGTTTGTAAAATTATATTTTTAAAATGTAAACATGGGGGTTGGGTGTTTTTAATATATATACAATTTGGTATGACTAGAGGAGTAAATTTGCATACATGCTACTGCTCATGTGTGTTTTATAAAATAATCAAAATTTTGGAAATTTGAGTTTATGAGTTTAAGTGTATGAAATTATTACTAAGAATTTTAGTAACTATTCAGGAATAATAATATTTAACTAACCAAACTTATATTATTTTGTATCTGAAGTTTCGTATTGTACTCAAAAATTCTCAAAAAGAAAATCATCAAAATTTTATTTTAATCTGCATATATACACTCTTTAGATTCTTGAATTATGTTTCATATATATCATAGTAGGCAATTTGCCAAATATGATCAAAGTTTGATTTTAATTACAAATATGTACTTCATATTCAATCAAATACAAAAGTAGTCTAAAAGATAATGAAATTATAACAATTTCTTATGATCAAATAATTTTTTTTATACATTTTTACTATTATAGTCTTGATAGATTTTCTTACGTATTTAATCTTATAATCAATTTATAAAACCTTAAAAAATAATTGATAAAACTAAATTGAAAACATGTAAATATAGACAGTTATAATTCATGTAAGTTTAATTTAATAAAATTTAATTATTTTCACATAGATGAGTGAATATTAATAGTAAATTGTGATTGTTAATTGGTTAAGTTTTGGTAATATATATTCAAGTAATGTTGGTATTAGGATTAGATTTTGAAATTTTAATATCTTTTTAAATGTCAAAGTTTGATGTTTTGTTTATATTATAAGTTGATGATGATAGAAGAGAATGCCCTTCTCTACTACTTTTTGGCCATCTAAACATTTCCATAAACACAAGAAGGATACATTTTGGATAACAAAACCGACAGATTAACGATCAGTCTCCGGAGTCAATGTTGGTGGAAATGAACACAGTTTTCCAAGAAGCATAGTCTAAACATCACAAACTTAGAACCGATTAAACCCAAAACAGAAGATGAATCAAACAAAACAACTCGTGCCCCAAGTAACAAAGCAAAATACTGAACAAACCACTTAATCCAATACAACAAACAAATTTTGGAGGTGCCCCCAACCAACCAAAACGAACTCAAGTTCCTCCTACAACCTACCTTGCGGTTTTGATAACATAAGCTGCATATCCGACAAGAAGAAGAACATGATCTTCCGAAAACGGTGTTGTCGAGGGTGATAGAGACGACTTTTACTCACCTAGTTAGAAGCTTTTGAGAAAATATCACCAAATCTGAAGGATAAAGTTGAGAAGGAACGATTCAGAATTGAATGACTCAAAACTCCAAGAGGGAAGAAGGAGAAAGCGCGAATCAAAGAGACTCACCCTTTCTTCACTGGAACAAAGGTAGGAACTCCGATATTAAAGTCATGCAAAAGAGTCACCAAAGCCAGATCAAGCCAGAAATCTAGACCGAGAAGCAAAGCCACATCGATTGCGGCATGTCCACACTAAAGATCAAAGATGTCCACCGTTAATCACAGAGATCCGACACTAATAGCTTCGCTTCATGCAAGATCTGATTAGATCTGAAGATTGTTAAGATTTGATAAAACCATCTCCAAAGGGGAAGAAAAACAACAAAAAGAAAATGATAAACCCGACCCCGGTGCTATGGAAGCCATCGGAGTCGGAGATGATCAAAAGATGCCGATGAACTCTGAGTTAGAGAGGTGACAATATATTTCTCTGCGCTTCTCTACTACTTTGATATTAGATTTTTAGATGTAATTTACATATGAAAGAAATTGTGAGCTACTAATCTGGCTCTTCTACTCTATCTCTATCATAACCAAACATCTAATTTTATCAGAATTTGCTGTGTTTTTTTGGTAGTGTTACTTTTAATTTTCTATAGATAATGCAGTGTTCTGAATTAGATAAAAGTCATATTAGCATTCATCAGTTCATATAATCCATACACAATATCACAAATGTAATACATGAACGAAAAATACAACAACAAATTGAATCCTTAATAATTAGAAACATGAATAAAGTGCTTGAAAGGATAAATGAGTAATGTATAATATATGTATATATCTTTTTGTAAACTAATGTATAATATATTTCAGATTTACCTTTGGTATGTGAAATATGTATCATAAAATAGTCATATTTAGCTTTTCAGAACAATCAAAGAATTGAACCCTAAATAATCAAATAGAAACAAAATAGTAACCGAAACAATTATGATAGCTAAAATATACTTATTAAAAGGTTATGTAAATACTTGCATTCGTTGAACTTTTTAACTTTTAAGAACAATCAGTATGTGAGAACATATATCAACACTGGAATTACGAAAACCAGTTACAATTGGTAAAATCAATGGTGAGCAAAAAACTAAGGGGGGCTTATTGTATTAGGGGTTTCACAAAATTTCAGGTTTGCTTAAATCCTCTCTTATCGAATATGGTATTTATAAAAATTCTTACAAATTCAAGGTTATTGGATTTAGCATTTGTAAAACTCCTATCAAATCCTCCCTTATTAAAAAATATGGATTTCATTAATTATATATATCAAAAGTTTTTCTGGATTATTAGAAAAAAAAAAATTGTACGTCAAACTCAATAAAAAGAATACCATCTAAACAAATGGAATTTCAAAAAGAAAAAACAAAAGAGAAAAATTATTTCATCCCCTAACTTAGATGAGCTCGTCGCTCTTAATAACTTTTCTTTGTCTTCATTGGAACTGACAGGTTGCTACATGTTGTTGTGGGATACTTAATTGCATGCTCTGATTTGAGTGAAAGAGTTTTTGTTTATGGAATTGTAATTGGATTCTAATATCCTTGAGAGGCTGAATGATCGGTGTACCAGTGAGAGCGGTGGGTTTAGGAGTAACCGGAAGTGGTTCATGAACATTTCCGACAGAAACAGTGGCTTTACACTCAGAGTCGCTCATACATTTTCCTGATTCGCCGACAAGAGAGTGTGCTGAGAAGTTGTAATTGGAAGAGAAGCAATTTAAACTATACTCACTGTCGATCTGATGGGGCAGTGGTCTTGGTGGAGTCTTGTAAGGATTCTCCAAAACCAGAAACTTTACTCACTCACTCACTTTCCTGCATCATAATATCCATGAACCCCTGGCCAAACATTATTATTATGTGAGTGTGCCAATAATAGTAAACCGAGCCTTTAGGAAGTTACATCTTTCCACCAAATGAGATTTGTTAAAAGCCCTTATGTCTTTGATTTTTTTCCCAAGAGGAAAAAGACATCACAAAGACACCATCTCCAACAAGTTTCTGAAACAAATAGAAGTTTTCTTTGAATTGGGCACTTTCAAATATCATCTGGAGTCTTAAAAAGCAAAAAAAAAAAAGGATTATAATCTTTCTTAGGTTTAGTTTCACTGTTTTTATAAGAAATGCAGTTCAAACCTATTAGCGAGGCTAACAGAGTCAATATGAGGAAGTAGTTTCATCAGTTTCTTCCTCTGTGAATTGTTCTATGAACTCGTCAAAGCCGATAACATCCTGCAGTGAAGTATCATTTTTTACGGCCATTGTCACAACTTCTTTAATCTGAGACTTGCAAATGCAGGATATTCAACACATTAACAGAGTTGCTTGAAACTCACCTTGAAGTATATACTACAAAGTGGTGAATTATGGCTCCCAAGGACAAGCACTCTTCCAGTTTGAGACTTGGTCCTGTCAACAATACAAAGAAAAAAAAAAAACTTTTGAGTTATGTACAGAACGTCTTGAAGATATATATTAAGGGTATTTTAGCTCTTGAGTTACTCCTGCTTTATTGCTTTTCCAACATACTTTGAATATCTTTATTGCTCCAATATCAGCACGCTTCACAGAATGAAGTATGCATCACTGATGGATGACTTGTTCTCAACTGAAGAGAGTGAGCTGGTTTTAGTCACCTCTTCCCGAGCAAACGTATGTTGATTCTTCATTAGCACACTTCCATGTCTAATCTCAACAGAAAACACTGACATTTCCTTGTCAAAAAGAAAATTTTCCCTGGATGAAACTGAGATACGACACACGTCCTCCTCTTGCAAGGAACCTTTTTAAAGAAAAAACTATCAAAAACCACACATAAATCCTCACCAAAATCTTCAAATCCCCACCAAAATCTTCAAAATTCATTTATTTCTATCAAATCTGAAATCCCCAAAATCTTTCTAAACTCTTATTCCAATAACTCAATAAGACCCCCTAAATATTTTTATAATCATGATAAATGAATTCAACCCATACAATAACATGATTTCATTCCGGGAGTGGTTTGATATTCTTTTGTGGGATTGATTCGTTTCAGTTGGTTTGGTTTGGGTAAAATTTTACCTCTAACTAAAATAATTTTGGTTCGTTTATGTTTGAAATATAGAGTAATACCACTAAATGACATTATTATTATATACCTAAAATCTGGTATTACGCTATTTCTTAACATGATGATGATGATAAGCATTTTTTGTACAGGCCTGAAATGGGCTAAAGTAGATGATATTAGGTCCATTAGTCTCATGGGCCTGAAAAGCCAGAAAGGTGTGTCCGTTTGTCAAATCCATGTTTCTCTCGTCTCTGTTTTACTTCTTCTTCTTCCTCTTCCTCTTCCTCTTGCTTCATTCTCCGGTGAGTGAGCTTTCTTTCTTCTTACGTCTTCTTTCACTTATTCGTCGGATCTGTATGCAGAGTCGAATTTAACAAGCTTTGGTCTTTCTCTCAGGGAGTTGATTGGGTACAAAAAAGGGTTTGATCAAATGGTTGGAGGAGGAGGAGGATTTCAGAGCATTTGCCCTAATCGGTGCTGGTGTTACAGGACTTTTGAGTTTTTCTACAGTTGCATCCGCTGATGAAGCTGAACATGGCTTGGAGTCTCCTAACTACCCTTGGCCTCATGATCAAGGAAGAGGCAAAGGCAATGGCTGCTGAGATCGAGGTTGTTGCTCGACCAAATGATGAAGGTGAGATGGTAAACTCAGTGACCGCTTTCCTCAACCATACTCCAATGAGTCAGCTGCCAGGTTCGCCTATGGAGGAGCCTATCCACCTGATCTAAGTCTCATAACTGAGGTTTATGCTGTTCTTTTCGCCTCTATACCACCTTTGTTGCTTTCTGCCAGGCACGTCACAATGGCCAAAACTACGTCTTTGCTCTTTTGACTGGTTACCGTGATCCTCCTGCTGGAATTTTGATAAAACTTCTGCCTACTTTTATAGCATCAGGCTTCTTATTACAACTTGTGTTTAAAAACATGGTCCTGTGCAATGGTACAGATCAGGGAAGGGTTACACTACAATCCTTATTTCCCTGGTGAAGCAATCGCTATGCCAAAGATGCTCAACGATGAAGCTGTTGAATATGAAGATGGAACTCCTGCAACGGAAGCTCAGGTTAGTTTTCTTCTGCTAAAGAAAAGAATTACAAACCTTAGAGCTTTCATGGAGTTTAACTTTATACTTTTTTAAATTGCAGATGGGCAGCTGAACCAGAAATGGAAGAGAGGAAGTTGGTAACTTTTCTTCTGTTTGATATGATTCCATTTTTTTGCTGCCGTTTTTCTATCTGGGTTTCTGTTTGGCTTTATATGGTTAAGAGTATGGATACGGCTTCAGTTTTGGTTTTATGACTGTGTGTGAAGATGGGTTTCAAGTGGATATTCTTACTATCATTGGCTTTGCTTCAAGCTGCATATTACAGGAGACTGAAATGGTCAGTTCTCAAATCTCGGAAGTTGGTTCTTGACGTATATTACATCAAAACTATTTCGTATTCAACTAATTGTCACCATTTATTAAATCAAAACTTTAAAATATACTAAATCTAAATTGTTTAGAGGATAAAATTTACATAATATTTCTCAAATTATGTAATCTCACAAATTTAGCGTAGGTATCTATGTACATTCCGAAGATTGATAAAATATATGTTTAACTATAAGGCAAATCATGGGTGCACGAATCAAACTTCATTCATCATTAATTTTGTTAGGTTTAGAAGCTGCATACATATTCATAAAATATATGTTTAACTATAAGGCAAATCAAAAAAAAAAAAAAAAAACTATAAGGCAAATCATACATGTTTCTTCCAGAAAAGCTGCATACATGTTTGTCTCATCTATATTAACATATTACTAGATTTGGACCCGCGCAACCGCGCGGGTGTTAACTTTCATTTTTATTTAAATAGACATTTTATTTTATTTCAAGAATTATATATATTCAAATATGTATATCGATTTTTCAAATATTTCAAACATTAGTATGTGATTCAATTTTATTGGTTTTCATTAAATTAATAATTTCAAAATGTAACATATATTTGTATCTTCTTTTATATGTTTTTGTTTGTTGAAATAGTATTTGATTATTGAACTCATGAACTTTTTAAATCTAATTTGGTAAAATATAAAAATATTATCACTTCTAAAGATATTGTAAAATTTCAAAAAAATCTAAATTAACAAAAAATTAAACTTATATATCTTAGATTATAAATATAAAATACTAACTAAACATTAATATTTTTTTTTGTTTTTTTTTGTTTCAAAAATGAACTATCTAAGTATTTAACAAATAACATATATATATTTTATATTTACTTATCATTTTAATATATATTTATTTTATTGTATTTGCATTTAGTTATTGAAAAAATTAATATATGCATGAAATAACATATTTGAAATTAGTTTGTATTAAATTTATGCTCAATTCTGACCCTCCGATTTTCAAGCCAAATTTCCTTTTACCAATATTTTTTTACGTTTATTCATTTTAGATAATATATTATTATATATACAGAAGTCTAAGATATGTCAATTTCTATACATGTATTATATAGTTTGTGAATGTTAAGTCAATCTGTCATCGTATTATATTTTAAAATAAATATTTTATATTTATAAAAATAAAATTTAGAAATTATCAATTTAATATAACTTTATCATATTTAGTTCAATATAATAATTTTATTTTAACATGAATTGTTATTATTATAAAATATTTTAAAATATATAAAAAAAGAATATTTATTTTTTATTTTATAAACGATAACTTAATATATATTTATGCATAAAAATAGTTAATTTCTAATTACAAAATTATTTTAAATATTTACATAAACTCTTTGAAAATTAAGATATTGTTAAAATATTTTTCAAAATATTTTATTAGAATTTTTAATATATATATATATATATATTATTAAAATATTTTTTAATACGAATTGATTGTGATTATATAATAAATAAAATAGGATATAATTTATATTTTTAATTTTAAAAAATATAAATGTACAATATTATTTCATAACTAATTTCGAAATTAGTAAACAATATTTACATATAAGTTTAAAAATTAAGATCTTATTATATTCTTTTAAACAGTTTTGTTAGAATTTTTAAAAATATATATCTATATTTAAAATGAAAAGATATTAAAAGATATTGTGATCAAAAGATATCAAAAGATATTATGAATGATATTATTAAACCATATTATTAGTAATAAATGAAAATAATTGATTTCTAGTAAATGTCCATTTTTAAAAAAATCACACATGAATCAAGGTTGTGACTTCTGTTTTAATATATAAGATTGTCTAATTTGACATTTAGAAGACAGATTAGCCCATTTAAATTATATAAATCTAAAGTTTATATATTTATGCAAAACAGCAAAACTCACATATATTCATTTATCTGATAATCAAATGCAAATCTAATATATAATAAAATTATGGTTTATAACAGTAAAGTAGACTAAAACATGTAACTTATTCAGTTTTTATGCTTAAAAAGTCACATAAGCATCTTAATATATGGTAAATGTTAAAAATATTAACCACTAAACATTTAAAACAATATTAAAGTATATAAAAGTTAAATAAAACATTCACGTGGTCAAAAATTTTACACTTAACTTCTATGTTTCCGGATAATTTTCTTCTTAGCTCTTGTATTTTGTACTTTATTACACACGCTATAATTTTGCAAATCCATATTTCTACATCGCTTTTAAAACAGAGCACAAAAACAATAGTGTAGTTTCATTAAAGATTTGGCCAGTTATGCAAATATATAGATTATTGCACACTTATCTAATTACCAGTATTTTAATATATATTTTTGATCTAGTTTACCCTAAAATCAAAGAAACTGAATTTTATCTAATTACTAATGTTTTGAATAATTAATTTTATAATGTAAGTTAAGTGTAAAAAGTTAATAATACAATATAATTAATATTTCATAGATAAATAAATTTTTCGGTTTCATGCTTCTGATTTAATCAATTTCCTGACAAAAAATTATACCTGTTAAGAGTTAGATGAGAATATATATATATATATATATATATATATATATATATAGTTGTATTTATATATTATATAAATGTATATATGTGTTTCTGTGGTTGAAACAACGAAATAAAATTGTAAACTGAGAGAAACGAGTAAAATGACTTCGATTATTATTACCCAGTTATAAAGTAAAGGATGGGGTTGATGTCTATTTATACTGCCACTTAAAATATACTCTCTCTGTTTCATAATAAGTGTCATTTTAAGTTTCTGCACACGGATTAAGAAAACATTTAATTTTACATATTTTCTATATAAAAACATCATTTCCCATACACCTACCACTATTTCAACCAATAGAAAATTAAATTAGAAAATAAATTTCATAAATTTTGCATTAAAAATAGAAAACGACATTTTTTATGAAACAAAAATAAAACCTCAAAACGACACTCTTTGCGAAACGGAGAGAGTATAAATAACCAAGTCGATGGGGGAAAAGTCGGCAAAGATGATAAATAGATAATCATCTTATTTTCAATATTATCTTCTAATATTTTCTCTTGATTATCCATTTTGTATTATATACTGACTTATTAAATATATAGTCCTGAAAAAATTTGATGGAATAAAAACTATGACAAAAAAGGTACAATGACGTAACTTCCCTCTACGAATGATGTAGATAATTTTTTCTTAACATGCATGATGCATTCTGATATAATAGACGTGTTTTCAAAACGCTCCAAATCTTTGAGCCTTTCAGTTAAGTCCTTTGGCCATCTCTCACCAAAGACCCGAAAAGTTATACTAATACGAGAAGGTAAGTTCGAGCTATCTTTTTTTGAACGTATATACTCTTCCACTTTTAATTTTTCTTGAGCTCTCGTATGTAAAAGAAGAATATGCTTTGTTATGCCATTCTTGATATAATTTTCTTTGAGTGGAAGGACATAAGCTGAATTATCTTCAAATACTATTGTTGTCTCTTTCTTTGTAAATACTAGTGGCATAGCCCCCGCGCAAGCACGGGCCGGATAGATATTCATGCGTTGTTTTTAATGTGATTGTGTGTATGTTTTTCTATATTTATTTGTTTTGTATAGTATATATTGGTGATGTATGGGACACTTAAAATTATACTATTTAATCAGCTTGATGTAGGAATAAATGGAGATTTGAGGTGGTTAGTTATTTTTTATAATATTTCGATAATGTTATTAGTAATGATTAGTGTTGCTTGTGCTCTCATTTTCATAACTGAATAATGTTTGTGGTGGTTAGTGGTATCTTCGGTAAGTTGGTAGAATTAAAAATAAGTAACTGAATATCATTTTTTTATCTCTGTACTTTACTGTTGGAAAGTTGTAGGTAAATTAAATAAGTGGCTATAATAATAATTATATTTGTAAAAACATACGATGATGAACAATTGAAAAAAAAAAGTGAGAGAGAAGTAGCTTTGGAATTGAAATGCCCATAGTGGGGGTCCGATATCAGAAAGTGAACTCACTTTCTTCCTCTAATCAGTTTCTTCGTCATTTCCCTTTCTTCCTTATGTTGTCGTGTGTCTGTAAGTAAGAATTGAAAAAATTAAAGAAACAGACGGAATCCGTGGGCTTAAATCCCCAGCATTTTTTTTCCTTAAGTTTGAGTCTGATGCGTTTGTTGTTGTGATGAATCCTGGGTGTCCTCGTCCTCGTCAGATGGAAGACCTACAAGAGGAAAGGTCAGTGCTGCAATTGTTAATTTGGTGCTTGGTTTTCTTTCTCTTTACATGCACATACTTTTGAACTGCTAGTGTGTCTTTAAATTTCTATTTTATTACCTTGTTCTTACCTGCTGACGTACTCTGCTATTTCAGGTAGCTTGGTGTCAAAAAAGAATCTAGTCCCCGGTGTGGAATTCAAGTACAGGTTCCATGGGTTATTTCTTTTTTTTAAAAAACGACCTACGTAAACATGCAAGCATGGAGGTTGTTCGTGAAAATTTGTTTGACACCAGACATATATAAATCACAAAGTACTTGATCCTTACCACCAAACAGCTTAGGATTCAGAGTGTTTACCAACATCACAGACTGGGACTTATCATCCCCTGCTTTCAAGAGTCTCCTAAAGGTTGATGCAGCCTCATCCCATAAAGATAAGTACTCAGTTACATTCCTGTGGTGGGAACAATAAATACAAAAGTGCAACTCATCAGAAAGTTACATTCCTGTGGTGGGAACAATAAATACAAAAGTGCAACTCATCAGAAACGCAGAACAAACCAATCAAGTATTCACCTACCAAGACGTATACTCGAGTCATCTAGCAGTTTTTAATAAACTAAACAACACAGTCCGAAGCTACACCTACATGGGTAGCAGCTGTAGCACATAATCAAAGTGTGATGAAATACTAAGATGGCTTACGGTTCAATTAGGAGTCGGACCACAACTCTTGTGGTCGCTGCATTGTTCTTGAGATCGGACCCCTGCACAGAGCAAATTTCACCAACAACATTTGCGTGTCGATAGCGACATTAGCGACGGCGGAATATAACGGGACGAAATAAGCGAAAATAAACAAAGCAAACCTGGAAGCTCCAAGTTCGTGTTCGTAATGAAAATATATCATATATTCATAGCTTTAAATATACAAGGAAAGAAAGAAAGGAAAAAGATTCGAAACAGATCGGACCAATTCATCGAGGAGGAGGATCGTGATCACCATGAACTATCCATTCTTCTTAACATTACAGGAATCCCAGAAACGGATGAGCCGGCCCACGACGTATTGACCAGTTTGTCCGAGGCGGAGTGAGTCAAAAGTGGAGTAGGCGACGATGGTGGTAGCGGATAAAGCACCTGATGAAGACATAATCGCGGCGCCGGAGTTAACAGAGATGATGAAGAAGAAGTTGAGTTGAAAAAGTTAGAGACAAATGAAAACTCACCCTTGAAGACATGTATATAAAGGATCCATGATAAGGTGTTATGGGAAGTCCACTTGATACGTCGTCATTGAAGCTGGATGGTGGAAACGTCGAGAACAATTTACGAAGGAGGTTTGGACGAAATCGGGATCGTCAAAGGAAACTCAGCGAAGGCGGCAACCCTAACATCTGAGAGATGTACCTGGACCAAACTAAAACAACGCTTACACAGGCCCAACATTACTTGGTAAAACAAAACCCAACTAATAAGCCCACTCCGCAAATCATAGGTTTAAAAAAATAGTGGGACCCACAAATGTACAGGTGTACACTCTTAGGAGAGAAAGAACTCAACTATTATATATATGATTTCACTTGCTTCTTGTGTGTGATGACTGATAGGCTTAATCCATATACATTCTTGAGATGCTTTGTGAAGCGCTATTGTTTATGCATGATTTAAAGAAGTTAAAACTATAGTTTGTTTCTGGGACGCCATGAGATTGCAGTTCCACCAATAATAAAAATATATCCAATTTGTGATCGAACTTTATGAGAATCTGATAAATATTTTGCATATGTTAAATCGACCATACAAGGTACGGGGTTTCTATGATAAATCAATCGTAAATCAAAACATACCTTGGAGAGAACAAATATATTCTCTTCTTCGTTTAAATGTCCATGAATAAGAGGTGAGTTGTATCTTGCAAATAAATTAGTATTTAAACCTATATTTAATCAAATACAATTACAAGATACATAAGCTCACATGTGCTTCATTACTATTAGCATCTCCAAAGTACTTATTTATATAAGATTTTACCAGGATCTTTTGAAACAATATCTCTTTCAATAGATGGTTAATTTTTAGAGATATCTTAATACTTTTCTCTTAAATTTCTCACCACAAATTTTTTCATTATATACAGCTTATTATAAAAGTTCCAAAGTTTTATACAGTTCCCAATAACATAATTTCAATATCTTAATCCTTCTAGGATTATATAAAATGTTAGAGATACAACTCAATTCCTTTATGTCCCGTGAGACATCTTAAATATATTGCATATATTATAAATTTCTCCACTGATCTTGTAAAAGCTTTTTTCATACCACAAAATCATTTTTCATTTCGTTATCTCGAGAAATATTTACCTTTTAGATGCTAGGACTTCTGGTCCAAAAAATTCTTGTTGTCTTTACGAGCTTTATATAGACTTGATTGCTTCATTTTACTTTTTACCACTTATTTCTCTCTATCATCATACATAGAGATATTACATAGAGGTAAATTCATGATCCTCATTTATATCGCGCGTTTTATCATTTATTGTCGACGATCTATTTTGTCTTTAATTCCATATTTTTTACTCGTAATATTATGGTTAATCTAGATCTCTTTATTATCATCAATGATTTATTCAGTACCTGGATTATACATTAACCATATTAACGGGTTCTTTAGGAGATTCAATCCTCTATTCATATATTTGCTTATTTTTGAGGATTCTTTGGACCAAAATAGTCTATCACATTTTTTATGTGCCATAAACTTTAAATCATTATTTGAGGACATATATTCTTATTGGAGCATTTTTAGCTGAAATATGAAATTTACAAATTTCACTCTGTATGGCACTCAATTATGTAAATAGATTACCAGTGGACTTCAAATTCTTATTTAGTTATACGAGGATCCATAGATTTTCGCAATAATCCATTTTACATATCTCATTTATCTGCTATTATAGGATTTGATTTGCAATATATTCTGAATAAATTGAGGTTTTATGGATGAACATGGAAAGCTTGACTTGCAGGCAGTATCGACCTTGGGTAGAAGCTATAGAAACATGTGTTTCCTGTCCTATTAAAATATTTATATTCTCCACCATTCTTTTCAAAATGCTCAGTAGCTCAGTTGATTAGTTGGTTAGTGTTGCTGATGGTGCTCTAAAAGGTGGACAGTTCAAACGCGGTTAACATCACAATTTGTTTTTCATTATTATTATTTATTCAACTGACAGACCCATGGTATTTTAATGCTTCCATCCCAATTTTTTTTTCAGAAGTTTTCAAGGCCAGGCCTGCTTGCAGGATGCTGCAAAGGTGAGAGCCTTGCAAATCATGTTAGAATCATCAATACCAAAGTAAACAATGGAATAAGTTTGGAAATCCAAAATCTTGATTAAAAGTTTGACTAAGTTCATCATGAGATCTGAGGGGAGCTGAGCAAAAAAAAAGCTTATGATTTATCATGAACATTTTGTGGCAAAAAAAATTACATTTTGCCACAAAAATTTCCTGTGCTAGTTCTAGCCACAAAATAAATCTTCGTATCTATTTCAGAAAATAATTAAAAATAAACATTACAAATTAAATCAAAAATTTTAAATGGTCCAAGAGTCTGGATCAGTCTCCAGCAACTTGGCTAGACGATTTCTATCATGTAATTTTCAACGTATATTGGAAGTTCTAATCCAAAAAAAAAGTCTGGTGGAAGTCTTCGTTAATTGTCTGAGACTGAAAGATAGTGGAGAGTAGTGGAAAGGCCAATCAACTAGAATACATTTAGCCCCAATTCTACGTTGCCTGACTTTTCCTAGTACCGACACTTACGTTTATGTGGTATTGTATAAAAACTGATATATTTAAAATAACGTAGTACAACTTACAGAAATTTCCATTAGGAAACAAATTTCTTTTCTTTCGTCCAGTTCTTCATACAAAACCAAACTTAGACAAAACACCATTTATCTCTTCTTCTACTTCTTTTTCTTCAACCTCTTATTCATCTCCAAAAAAAAAAAAAAAAAAGCAGAGGAGAGTACCATTATAAATCTTTATCGGTCTATCACAAAATCTTGGTACTATGCAACCATATGGATGCTCTGTGTGATCCCCTCTTTATCGTTTTCAGTTGATGATCTTCATAAAAAATGCGATCAAGGGTTTGAATGCGCCAACCTGAGAGAACTCAATTATCCCTTTTGGATAAATGGGAGAAAAGAGTGTGGCCACCCGGATTTCAAGCTCAACTGCAGCGGAGATTTTGCAGAGATAAGTATATCCTCTGTTAAGTTCCAAATCCTTGAGATCAAGTTCAACAGCACAAGACTTGCCAGGAAGGATTATCACAACAATATTTGTCCCCAAGACCCTAAGAATGCGATAATCAATCACAATATCCTTCCATTTTCTCCCGACACTATGCCGGCAATACTTTATTACAACTGCTCTGATCCAAGGGTAGATGTTCCTCCCGGTTTTCAAATTACAAAGCTAGACTGTACGGAATATATTGGTGGGCGTAGTTACTTTGTCTCGTCCACTTCACATTCCTGGGATAGAGGAGCTATCTTAGAAAAGTCAAGCGCATCGTGTGAAAGAACTGTCACTATTCCTGTCTCTCGATCTGCCTTGACGATTCAAGATGGGAATCCGGCTCTGGAGGCTATAAAGACTGCTCTTAATGAGGGTTTCGAGGTTACAGTTAACAGTGAATGTTCGGAATGCACCAAATCAGGGGGTTCTTGTGGTTATAATGATAGCTCGAGAGCATTCGTTTGCTATTGTGTGGACGGGACACGCGAGCATACTTGCAGTTCTGAGACGAATAGTAATAATCTATCTTACTCTGTTTCACTGAAATACTTCGAACGTACCTAAGTTAATCTTAATCTAGCTTAAACTGGATCTTTTTTTTTCTCATGGTATTTGTTCATGCAGGTCCCTACGAAGCTGCAAAATCAAGTAAGTGTCTTCCTTTCAAGGAATCTAAATTCAAATTTTAATAAATTTGAATCTTAGTTCCGTTCTTCCACAAGATCCAGATCTCCTCCCTTCTTTAGAGCATTATTATAGTTGATACTTTTTTGATTTTTTTTTTATCTAAAAAAAAATTTTAAAAAGCGAACCAATCGCGGGTAGTCACGTGTCGGGCTCCCCAAACAGTGCAAAAAACATTCATTATTTCGTGATTTTTGTAGAATTTTTTCTTAAAAACCCTCCCAAAACACCTAAAGATGCTCTTAACCACTGCATACTACCCCCACCTACCAATCTTCTTACCTTTTCACGTGAACTAGTTTAGCCAACATGACTATGATTTATGTAACGACCCAAAACCAAGAATAGGTTTATTTATTTAGTTCAAACTCAAGACAGAACGTAAATCATATTTACTTTAGCGTACACTTACATAATTAGGTATATGATCATGACTATGATTTATTACACTCCTTTTCTCGCGCGTGACCAGTTAGAGAAACTCCCTTTAGTTAGTTTCAAGCAAACCTCGTTTTAAATATGATTTACGTTCTGTCTTGAGTTTCAACTAACACATTTCTAATGGTATTTTTTAATGCAGAACTCACTACAGAAAATAAACTAGGTAGGTGTATATTCTTTTACTTTCGAGGAATCTAATTTCCCTAAAGCATATATACCTAGGAAGCAGCATAACCTAACCAACCCTTGTCTTTTTTGTTCCTCTCTAGGAATTGGATTTGGTGGTGGTTTCTTGGGTGCCACTCTTTTAGCAGGAGTTATGCTCTGTTTCATCTACAGAAGAAGAAAGAAGTTGGCAGCTCAATACACAAGCAACCAGCTTACAACATCTTCAATTTATCCAACAATGGAAATGGGTAGGGGGTCTATTCTTTTCCTTTCCAGGAAAATAAACTTAGTAAAACCTACCTAACTGCATATAATCTTACAATTTTTTTTTGTCTCTAGGAACCGGAGTCGCTTGTGGATTCCTGGGTTTGTTTCTAACTAATAGCTTTCGAACTCAATATATATTTTCTTTGTAATTTCTTATGTTCATACTATTCTCATTAGGCTTTCGAAAGAGTGAAACTTCACACCATCCGAGGGACAACAAACTAAAGGCACTGCTACAACTAAAACAATACAGTTATGCACAAGTAAAGAAAATAACAAAATCATTTTCACACACGATTGGGACCGGTGGGTTTGGAACAGTCTATGGAGGAAACCTCTGCAATGGTCGTAAGGTTGCAGTGAAGGTTTTAAAGAATTTCAAGAGCAATGGTGAAGACTTCATCAACGAAGTCGCAAGCATGAGCCAAACTTCTCATGTTAACATAGTTTCATTGCTTGGTTTCTGCTATGAAGGATCCAAAAGAGCAATTGTGTATGAGTTTCTAGAGAATGGGTCTCTGGATCAGTTCATCCCAAAGAAGTCATCGTTGAATTTAGATATGAGTACACTATATGGTATCGCATTAGGTGTTGCTCGGGGACTTGACTACTTGCACCATGGCTGCAAAACAAGGATTGTGCATTTTGACATTACGCCTCAAAATATACTATTAGATGACAATCTATGTCCTAAAGTCTCATATTTTGGCCTTGCTAAGCTATATGAGAAAAGAGAAAGCATTTTGTCGTTGCTAGACATGAGAGGAACTATAGGATATATTGCTCCAGAGGTGTTCTCAAGAATTTATGGCAGAGTCTCCTACAAATCAGATGTTTATAGCTATGGAATGCTGGCCTCGAGATGATTGGAGCAAGGAACAAAGACACAGTAGAAACTGCTGCGCTTCCGACGCTAGTTCGACTTACTTTCCAGATTGGATATATAAGAATCTTGTAAAGGGAGAGCATACATGGGTAACTGGCGATGCCACTAAAGAGGAAGAAGAAGTTGCAAAGAAGATGATCTTGGTGGGTCTTTGGTGTATTCAGCCATGTCCATCGAACCGTCCACCGATGAATAGAGTTGTTGACATGATGGAAGGAAGTTTGGATGCAATTGAAGTCCCTCCTAAGCACTCTTTACAGTTGTCTGCAGCGCCTCTTGCGGAATCGTCTTGGCTTTCCGATGAGCATTCAGACTACTCTGAGGTATTGCTATGATCCATAAGTTCAAAATTTTGTATGCTTGGTGTACCCATGTAAAGCTCACTGACAACATGAAAACCTGATTAAATTTCAATTCGAGCGGGGATAACAGATTTTTAAAGTGTAGTCTGTTTTTTTTAGCTCAACATTAGCTGGTCGATTCATGTATTTTTTCAGGAGTCAGGTCACTGATCATTCCACAAGTCTACAGATTGTAAAGCAAAAAGGCTAAAAGTCCAAAAACCTAACAACTTTGATTCACAGATGCTTCTTAGAAAACCTAAACTGGAGAGAAGAAACCTAGCTAGAGCGCTTTTCAACAAGCTTCTTGTTGTCTGGTGAACCGAGAGAGAAGAATATCACTATATGGATGATTTTGCTTCACTTCCAAGTAACCTTTCGTCTTCAACACCTGTAATTTACCCATATCAAATCAGTCAAGTTTCCAGAACTTGAAAAACCATAAACCCCACAAAGATGAAAACCGGACCAAGAAATAAGATGTGACAATACCAAAGTCTCGTAGAAGAGTCTTGCGCTTTCCTTCTGAGTTCTTCCTCTGCACAGCTGTAACAAACTTGCTTTTTCTTCTTCTCCTTTCTCCCTCTTCTCCAGAAACGTCTTCTCAAGGAATTTTGCCACACTCCTGTACAATCCATAATCAGAAAATCTAGATATCTGAAATTATGTGCAAAGCGAAGATACTGAGATCAAAGGTGTGAATCTACCAACCTCGTTCTTGCTGACCATGTCTCTGCAAATCAGTAATATATATCGTAAGAACAGAGTACAACCGAATCACAAACACATCAACATGCAACAAACAACATAATGATCAGATTTTGATCCCTAATAAATAGTCCATGTTTTTTGTGGTTGAAACTGTTCACAAAAAGCTACATATAGTTTTAGGAACTAGTCAACCAAAAGCTGGTGCACTGGCATGAGATCATTTCTAAATTATCGTTTCAAGATATAGGGTGCTTTCCTTTCTTAGAATAAGAGCAGAAGGCAGTTTACCTTTTTGCAGATCCTCTGTTTCATGTGCATTCACCTGCTGAAGCAGAAGCAAAAACAAATGATCAGCTCTGTAACTAAAACGACTAAGCTATTAAAAAGAAAACCTTCTTTTGCTAATGTCAGATGATGCAACGGAGCAGTACCTCCTCGTTCATCAAAATTGCATCAAGGTCCCTTCTATCCTCGCAAATTTCTGACGGGCCCTCTTCAATGGAGGTGAAGGAATTTGCAGGTCTTGTTTCTTGTTCACAGGTCTCATGGTCGTTGAAATATCTTTTCGACATTGATTCCCTCACCGGCGTTTCAGGAGCAATCTCTACTTGCTCAGAGACTATAGGTGTTTCTGGAGCAATCCCTGTTTGCTCTGATGTCCTTGCTGGGGTTTCTGGAGCAAGATGTGCTAGCTCTGCTGGCTTCGCTGGAGTTTCTGGAGGAACATTCGTTGGATGAGAACTTCCAGCAGCTACGGAACTAGCTCCCGTCTCAGCTGAAACTTCTGTATTATTTTCTACTGTCTCTGGAACAGTAATTTTCAGCTCAGCAAGAGCAGCAGCTTGAGGACTTCCAACTGTTCTAAGAGAAGACCTTTTCATTTGCCCAGCAGCTTTAGGAGTTTCTGTGGTGTTCTGTTCTTTAAGCTTGATGGGTTGACAAAAAAGTAACTGAAGATCCAAAGAACCATCTGCGATAGGATTATAACAATCAGCACACACAACAATACAACCTGAAATAAAGGTACAGCGAACTCTGAAGTTTCACTTACATGGAAACAAAGGGTCCCATGAACTTCTTGAGGGATCGGTAAAACGTTTGATTCTTTTCTCAGGATAGTCAGTATAAGGAATTCTTCTCCGTTTTGCAACCAATATACTTGGGTCTTCTATCATTTTCTTCATAACTCTACAATAAAAGAGAAGAAATATTAAACACATGTATGGAACTCTGCATATGATTATAGTCCAAGGTTACAAAAAGATCTCTTACTTGCTCGGAATCATCACTTCATCATCTATTATACATTTTCTCTTCCGTGAAACCCGAGAAGACTCCTTTCCAGCCGGCGTAGGAATGATCGAAAACTGATGGCTTGTTTCCCCTGTATTTCGAAGTATATAAGATAACACATTAAAAACACAACTAAACAAAATTTCCTAGAGTTCTTATTTTTAAAAAGGCTCCACTCCACCTTCAGAGATGTTCAGCAACGAAGCTGGTTTGGGAGTAGCAGCAACTGGCGTATCTTTAGAATTAGATCCTTTACTCCACTCTTCTGAAAAAGTCATGTCTGAAAGAAAACCTTTCTCGGTAACATTGCGTCTAACTTGATTCACTTCAGGAGTCACAGATGGCTCTTTATGAGACCCATGGAACATATCAGTGTCTGTCATTTCTCCATCACTATGGCCTCGATGTTTCTCTATGCCTTCAGGCAAGTCTCTATTTTCACTCACAGATCCTGGTTCTGGTTCTTCTCGAGTACTCATCTCCGGGATCTCTTTCTCCCCATCAATTCTTGAGGCGCCAGAAGGCTGATCCTCACTCCCGTGAATCTCTTCAGGACTTTTGTATTCAGATGGTAGGGACCCGTCGTGAGGCGTCTTTTCCCAACTTGTTTCCACCAATGTTTTCTCTGATTCCGTATCCTCCCTGTGTCCGTCTCTGTGTGGATTATCTCCTGGGGATTCATGAGGATCCTCTTGTCTCTGCACAACGGTACATATGGTTTCTCGAACTGTTTCTTCCTCTTGAGCTCTTCTGATATCTTCAGATGCTTGCAGTTCCCCAAGCATGTCATCTGATTCTGGATCCTCTAGTCTCTGCACAATGTTACATATGGTCTCTCTAGCTGTTGCTTCCTCTTGTGCTCTTATGATATATTCAGATACTTGCGGTTCCACAAGCATGTCATCTTCCGGATCTTCCCCATGCCTAGATGAAGTTTGGTGATCTCTGGATGATTTGTTAGAGTTCAGAGGCTCTGCTTCAACGACTCTGACTGATGTTTCTCCTCTGGCATATCTGTCATTTTCTGCATCTATGTCCATATCATGCGCAGAGCTCTCACTGCAATAACAAAGAAAATTGAGCCTGTGTCTGTTGATTACATGTAAATAGAGACAAAATATATATACTCACTGTCTAGTATCAGTATGATCGGCAACAAAAGTTTCATGAAACGTATTTAGGAGGTCTTCCTCCATGTCGAACTGCAACTCCACAAAATAGTATCTTCATTACATGTATTTCCACTTGTATACAAGTGATCAAAGAGGAATGGGTTGAAGCCATACCCTTTCATTATAGTACTGGTCCATGCTCTCAGTATCCCGACCAGCACCTCCATCTGTTTCATCGCATATACAGTGGTATAAATACGTGATTAACTTGAAAAGAGTTGTTGCTTGTCCGCAGTAATTTACCTTCTTTAAGTGTAATATCTTCCTGAGGCTTAACATTACCCCTGAGAAGAAGAAACAAAAAAAAGTGAGACTATAAGAATGATCTCTACGAGGTACATTGATGTAGATGATTAAGAAGCATAATACCCGTGAAAATCATCCAAAACCCCAAGATCAAAAGCATCAAGTTCGAAACTCTCAGGCAAAGCAATTGAGAGAAAACCAGTAGAAGCAGCAGGCAAAGGCACATTTGTGTTATCTCTGTTCTTCTCCTTAGCCACAAACTCTTTAACACCGACCAACGCTCTGTTGCAATCATGGAACAAAAAGTCCACCTTCTTGGAATATATTCTAACAACACCCAGAAGAAGATACGCTAAGACTCTGTATGCCAAGGTGTCCAACTCCTTTTGCAAGATCTGGTCTGTAAGATCCAAAAGAACAAATCATAAACAACAGTCAAGTACAAAAAGTTCACAAACACTGTAGAGATGAAGCAAACAATAAATTCAGAAGCTTTCTGATAAACAAATGTGAGTAAGACGAAGTGTTTCGACTTAAGCTCAGCTGATGAGTCTATATGAGAAAAGGAGTGTTTTTTGAACAGATTATGTTCTTATGTATCAAATTGCTATAGAA
Organism: Sinapis alba; assembly: GCA_012274485.2. NCBI lineage: Eukaryota > Viridiplantae > Streptophyta > Magnoliopsida > Brassicales > Brassicaceae > Sinapis > Sinapis alba. Next base: position 24,558 of record MU107572.1, on the reverse strand, counting down.
AAATCGAAACTTTATAGCTAAATAAAAGCTCAGAGGTTCATTCAGGTATTTTGTCAAACAACTAATGAGCAAAAAAACAACCAACACAGGAAAGAACAAGAACAGAGGACTCCGTTTAATCTGCCAACTAATGAGCAAAAGAAGCAAACTTTGTAACTCATTCAAGTCATTTGCTTCTTCTTTTTGCCCATTTGCCTGCAAATACAAATGAAAAGAAAAAAAACCCTAAGTTTCTATTTCGGGTAAGTTCACACTAAACCCATTCAATCAAGTCTAAACCTTTTTAAAATCGCCGAACAAATAACATTTTGCAGAACGAAGATAGAAGGGAACAATGTGCAGAAGAGGGAGGAGGAAGAGAGACAGACCAACGGAGGAAGGAATATGAGTGTCTTTGACTTGAGCCTTCTTCAGCTTCTTGAAGAAATACGCAGCCACCCAAATCGCTCCTAAAGGTCCTTTCCTCGACACGAGGCAATGCTGCGAGTAAAACATTTTCACTTTTGATCCCTTTTTCTGGGATTTAATTTTCTAAAGAGCAGAAGAGTAAAAGCTTCTCAGATACTGAAACTAGGGTGAAGTGAAGAGGGAGAGAAAGCAGTTGAATTACAAAAATAAATAAATAGAAGTGGAGAAGAAATGGTAATGAAACGGTCATGCGGTGTGCGGAACAAGCTTCATGAAAACAGATCAAAACCTTTTTTTTCTTTAATTAATTAGATTGTTTTCTCCTTATCCTCTTGTTAAGTCACGCTTAATCTGTTTTTTCAATTGCCTATGTTTAAAAATTAATAAAACTTTCTTTATATTGACAAAATTATTTTAGGGAAGACAAAGAAAAATGGCACATTTCTTCTTTTTTTGAATTAGGTGGTTTTAAAAGCTTCTTAATTAGTTAGGTCTAAAAGCCAAACTTTCTTAATAACACATTTCATATTTATGGATATATTTCCGTTTTTATCTATTCACTAGCTTTTTCGTCAGACTGCATAGAGTGCGATAGTGGTAATATTAACGCTAATATGGTGTATTTTTATTTACTAGATCTTACAAAAATAGAAGTGAATATTTTGAAGAAAAAAAGAAGATAAGAAGTAAATAATGAGAAATACTAGGACAGTTCTAAAAAATTTTTTGTCACAAAATCATACATATAAAAATAACCAAAAATATTTCATTAAAAAATAAATATATATTTATATTCTTAGGATTAACTATTTAAACTTAAGGTTTAAAGTTAAGCGATGAGTTTTAAGATTAGAATTTCAAATTTTAAAAATAAAAATAAAATATTAAATTTAAAAAAAAAAACAATTTTAATTTAAAAAAAAATATTATTGTGACAAATTTTTTAAATAATATTATTTAAAAAAATTGTCCATAAATAATTGATCAAAATGTGAGCTGGCCACTCTTCATTTCAAATCTCAATGTTACAAACATAATGGCGGTGGTAAAAAAAAAGGGGGGTTTCTACCGCTAGGTCATTTGTACAGCACGTGTCCAGTAAATAATCTATGTGGCACTTAACTGATAGCGACCATTTATCCAACGTGGCATTGCATGGACTTTTAAGGTGGGCCGTTATTAAAGGCCCAATGAAGTGTTAAAAGCTCTCTGAAACCCAAATCTGTATTGTTCTCTCCTCTTCTGGGATCGAATCAATTCCTCCGTCTCCACCGTGCCGGAGATTTTCCTCCGCCTTACACTTGTTCCGCCGACTCTCAGTCGCAGGTATTGTTCTTGAAACTCTAAAAACCCTTAGTTTAAATTTCCCTTTTTTTAGTCTATTGTTGGTTTCTTGTCTGTAAAAATGTTTGATTGACTCGTTGGAAGGCAAAAGCAAAATCGAAAACTGGGAGCTATTAGGGCATCCACAATGGTGGATCCCTATGGGATCCTTAAAATTTTTTTTTTTTTTTTTTTTTGGATTTTTTTCCAGATTTAAAAAAAAAAAAAAAAAAAAATCAACCAATCGCATGTCGCCTCGTGTCATAAACAGTGTAAGGACCGATCCTTATTTAGAGATTTTAAGGATCGAGTCCTTAAGTTTTAGTGGGGTCCACAGATTATTTAATTATTTTTTCGCTAAGGACTCCCCTTAAGGACCCCTTGTTGCGGGTGCTCTTAGACCATGTTTATCCGAGTTTCTTAGAAGGGTTTCTTGCACTGTTCGCGGGTCTCACAAACATGTGGGACCTGTGAACAGTGCAAGAAACAGTTCCAGAAACTATGAAATAAGAACCGATTTTAGAGGGTTTCTTGCACTGTTCACGGGCCCCGCTGACACGTGGCGGCTCGCGATTGGTGCACTTTTTGATCTTTTTTTTTTTTTAATTTAAAACCAAAAAAAAAAAAAAATTAAGAAACCCGGGATTTTAGGGATAAACATGCTCTTATACTCTCACGTTTTACAATATTTGTCAAAAATAGTAATTTGAGTGGGCGAACCCTGAAATTACGAAACTACCCTCGGCTTGAGCTCCGAGAGAGTATAGAGAGGCACAGTCCCCTTCACCACATCAAAGGGTTAGTAATCTCGCTGGGGGTGCCCTTTCGTCATCAGAAAAGTACAAATCAATTCGATTATAAAAATGTCTCCTTTCACGCATATGTGCAAAAAGCCTTCAAGTTGGTGTCAACGACTCTTCCTTCTTCTTTCAACAACATTCTGTCTTGAATCTGTGAATCTTGTGCAGGCAGGCAGGCAGGCAGGCAGGCAGGCAGGCAGGCAGGCAGGCGTGTGTTCTTTTCTAGAAAATGGCTCTTGTCCAGCGGATTCCCAGTTTCTCCTCCAATCTTCGAAATTGGAAGAGGACCAATCCGACAAACCGTAGTTCTGTTTCTTCTCTCCATTACAAAACCCAGATCACTGCGTCTTCTTCTTCTCCCTTCACGGAGAAACACTCTGTTGAAAGATACCAGAGAGATCAATGGCTGTACAAAGCATCCACTCCATCTCCGTCACCACCGTCAAATCAAAAAGATGAAGTCTTTGTTAGGGAAAACGACATCGCATCGCAGCTTCCGGAGCTGAAGAAGCTCTTGGAGGTTCTGAGAGAGAAGAGAGAGAGTGGATGCAGAGGCGGTGATTGCGGACCAGGAGATGTGTACCTAGTGGGGACAGGACCAGGAGATCCTGAGCTTTTGACTTTGAAAGCTGTCAGAGTCATTCAAAGCGCTGATCTTTTGCTTTACGACAGGCTTGTCTCTAATGATGTCTTGGAGTTGGTTGCTCCTGATGCTAGGCTTCTCTATGTAGGCAAAACTGCTGGTTATCATAGCAGAACTCAGGTACACCCTTAATATTAGATTTTAACAACTTATGATTTGAAGTCTGAACTGGATTGAGTGGAATAGTAAGTTTTTTGTTGATGTTGTTACAGGAAGAGATACATGAACTACTCTTAAGTTTTGCTGAAGCTGGTGCTACTGTTGTGAGGCTCAAAGGTGGAGATCCTTTGGTAAGCTTTTGTTTTATGCTTCCTCGTATACTCTGTCTTCTTTGGCTCCTCTGTAGTTATGTTTGCAATTTTGATTTGGTCTTCAGGTTTTTGGAAGAGGCGGGGAAGAGATGGACTTTCTGCAGCAGCAAGGTATCCGAGTTCAAGTTATCCCAGGTAATGCTCTCTATAATATCCTCCGAGCAACTGGTTTTTAGTGTGGCACTTAGCTGTTTCTGATCACTGTGGATATTACATTCTTTTGGAACTCGTTTGATTGTTGTGACTGAGCCTAGCTTATCATACCGGATGTTTATGAATGATTGCAGGGATCACTGCTGCGTCAGGGATAGCAGCAGAGCTTGGGATTCCATTGACGCATCGAGGTGTTGCAACTAGTGTGAGGTTCCTCACTGGTCATTCCAGGAAAGGAGGGACCGACCCTCTCTTCGTTGCCGAGAATGCAGCTGATCCGGACACAACACTTGTTGTTTACATGGGTTTGGGAACCTTACCTTCTCTTGCGCAGAAGCTTATGGACCACGGTCTACCTTGTGATACACCAGCTGTTGCGGTTGAGCGTGGAACCACTCCTCTACAGCGTAACGTAAGTAACCAACCATACACTCTTTTTTTTCTTTCTGTGGGATGTTACTCTCAAGTTTTTAAAAGGTTTTGTTTGGGAGGATGCAGGTTTTTGCTGAGCTTAAAGACTTTGCGACTGAGATTCAGTCAGCTGGATTGGTGTCACCAACGCTCATCATCATAGGGAAAGTCGTCGAGCTATCTCCTTTATGGCCACATTGCACGAAGGAATCCTCCTGTCTTGTAGAAACCCGTTAGATTTTTCGCTTCCATCGACATTATGGGTGAACTTTTAGGAGTGAAGGAAGCTTGAAGAAGGTTGAGAGATGTAATAAGCCAAAGGAAAGGCTGATATACTTTTCTTCTGTCCACGTGATCTGTGAATTGTTAATTTGATTATTTTGGACAAATGCCAACGCCAATGTTTTGATGTAATAAACTAGCTTCAAATAGAGCCAAGTTTAACTCCATATTCGTTGCTGTTTATTGGTCTTTTGGTGATGTTTATATTAGTACAGTTGATAACCACTTGGCCGATATTGTTATTACTCCAGCTTTAAATGTCACGTACTTGTCTCTTTTGGTATTGAGTTGAATGGATAAATTGGATGGCCAAAAGCATTGTTCCTTAATGGTTTAACTGTTAGCTAAAATGTTAGATAATAAATTATTATGAGTTTAAAATGATTATCAACCCTATAATAGCATAAATGTCTCTCCAGCAGCAGCTTTTTAAACCTTTATGGAAATGCCACATTAATTAATTAAAAAAACTCAAAAAATCATAACATATTACTTGTACACATCAAATTCAAGCAAAAATGAATGGACATAAGAAACCGTAGAATCGAAATTCAGCAAAAACAAAAAACACACTAATTAATTCTAAGAACGCATATCTCTTTATTAGAAATCTTCCAAACAATCTCTTAAAGACTTTTTTAGATATGTTGTAGTCAAGAAAATGTAATTTGAGATATTTGTTAGACCAAATCTTTCAAGTGAGTACAATTCATCTTCTTATGGTTTAATTTTGGTAATGAAGACCAAACATATCTAAAGAACACTACAAATTGGATTAAAAAGATATTTTTACAAAAAATAATTTAAAACAGAGAAATATAAGAAACGACTACCAATGGAGTATGGCTTATCAAATTTGCCATTTAACCTCCTCAAATGATGATAAATTCGCAAAGTGACAGTCAGAATAAGGATCAAATGATACAACTTTGGTGTCTCCACTTAAAACGATACTAGCAGTTGTCTTTGTCAATCTAAAAAATAGTCACTTTCTAGTGATCATTGTTAACCATAAAATTTGGCAATTCAAACCAAGCATATTCTTGCAAAATTCTTTCAAGTTAAAGGAGATGACGATTACGAACGGATGCTACAATTTTGTAAATATACAAAACAATATAGTCTGCATAAAAGGAATATACATACTAAGACTACATCACTTATCTCATCATCGCACATAAGGAATTTAACTCATTTCGATAGTTGTCGATCATCAAAATACCATCGTTTCAATTGTTTTTTATTCATGCAACTTGTTTATAAATGAATATTTTCTATTATATTAAACTGAGATATCAAGTTTTAGAGGATAATATGATAGAAAAATAAAATATGGATTTCTCTTGCACAGAAAACATTATATATATATATATATATATATTGCCAATGAATATACATAATCATTAATTACATACCATAAGATGCAACTTTTAGGTGGAACATATATAGAAAATATGATTTTTAACGTTAAAACACTTCAAGTAAGTTTGTTTCGGGTAAAAACCCTTAAACTAAGTATTTAACAGGAAAACTCAGAAACTAACTTTATTTAGTTAATTAAATCTTATGTCTATAGTGCCTTCCAAAATTACCACTACGGCCGGTAAATTTTAAATTTAGGGTTTTTTACATAAACTAAACATAGTTGAAGGGTTTTATCATTAAAGATCTAAAAATAAAATCAAAAATATAATAACATTATCTAAAAATTAGTAACTTAAATTTTAAAAATTAGCATTTTAAAATTTTATGCAAATAGGTGATTTTGATTTGTTTTAAAATCACCATTATATATGTATAAATTGAAAATGTAAAACACCAGAAAATATGACAAAATTATCTAAAAATTTACCGGTAGTAGTGTTTTTTTGACTGGCACTAGAGATAAACTAAATATCTAAAAAATTAGTAGATAACATTTTCATAGTTAGCACCAAATAAATTATCCAAATCGATGAGATAGATCTATTTTAAAATCCATATTATATGAGGGAGTTAAAACCCACAATTGTAAATAGAGTAAGGTTTAGTCTGAACATTCGATATTCGTTGGTAGTGATACAATGATGGTCCTTTGTTCACCTCTATTTTGGGGGAGAAAGAAGTGGGTGAAGCGAACCACTCTCAAGCAAAGAGAGGCTGCAGGAAACTCGCTCGAGTTCTACATGAAGATTAAAGTTTGTTTATGCTCTAATCCTTTATTTTGATATTTATTATTATATTTATGGTTTTTAAAATTTTTAATTTAGACATATATAATGTTGATTAGTGAAATATTGAATTTAGATTTTGAAGTAACTTTGAACTTTGTTATTTTTGCATCTCAAAAACAAGGTGACTAAGTGATTATAAAACAAGGTAAAAATGTGAATCGAAAAAAGAGAAAATGCAATTAACTTAACTTAGTGATTTTCATAACGAAGTAACTAAGTATGAAATAATTAGATTTCTGATTTTAAAAAGAGAAATCCGTCAAAACTCAAATATTTCAAAACAAAACAAAAACATAAATTTCTGTTTAAGCTATTTTAATATCTAACTTTTAAAAAAATATATTTTAAACTTTAATGTTTGTTAAATAAGTCATTTTAGATATATCTAACGTTGACTTTTCATATATCTAAAACGGTTTAGCTAACAAAAATTAAGGTTTTTTTTAATTACAAATTAGACTAACTTAAACAGAAGTTAAAGGTTATTTTGACTTTTTGTTTAAATTGAATGTTTTCTGGCAGTTTTCTCCTTTAGTTACTTTAATTTTTAGTGGTATTCAATTTTACTGCAATGTTTTATTATCATGGGATAAAAGAAATTAACATAAGTTTAGTGGAAAGAAAAGCAAAAAAAATAAATTAAATCAATCTTAACATTTTTGCGATCATTAAATAGAATTGTGATTAATTCATTTTCATATAAAAACTAAATTGTTTAAAATCCTTTATTTGAATTTAATTTTCTTCAAATCAATAATTCAATATCCTCTTCTTAAAAAAAAAAATTAGGAAAAGTCTTTTCTCTTAACCAACATAGTCAAAGTTAATATCTAACAGCCACATCATTCTGACATGCCCCACCAATATTCTGACTCTGTCCGCAAGGAGCCGAGTGTACAACGCATGCCCGTGTAAAGTTATAATAATCAGCCGGCCAAATTCTTCGACTGCGTGGGAAGCAATACATATCCTCAAACCAAATCTTCTAAAAAGATTTGTGCTTTTTATCTAACAAAAAAAACGTGCGTCAGTTCTATGAGTTATAAGAACTCAGAGACTCTAGACAAAATGACAATCAGACTTGTCCATCGAGGAAGAATCTCATGAAAACATTAACTATGGCATTCCCCGAATCTCCCATGAAGGATAATTACTCTATCCCCGTGGTTAATTCGCAGGAGAAGGCGGAGGATAAACCTAGTTTTACGTCTTCCTCTACTAAGAACATTTCTGGTATTACTTTTCTCTTGTCTGATAAATCTCTACGTGATTCATGTTTCCTTTATTCTGAAAATTGTTAGGTTTGATTTTTATTGTTTATCATTCGTCCATGTGATTTACAAACCGTATCAATTTATTGGTTCAACTACGTGTATTTACCAGGACCGGTCTGGGTCAGTCTATTGAAACATTAACCTTAGCTCCCAAATTTTTTTTTAAAAAATTACATTAAAAAATATCCTCAAATTTTTTTTTTCTAGGTTCCCAAATTTACTAACAAAAACATTTAACTGAATTTTTTTAAAATATTGTTTATGGCCTATTAAATCTCAGTGTCGGCCCTGATATTTACACGTATATACACCATTACGTACAAGAAACCGAAATGTTTGTACACGTTCATTAGCAAAATGAACCATGGGCGTGGTTTTCCTTCATATAAACCTGACATTATCGGATAAAATGATTTCTCAAATAATCTTTTTACTCTACTGACCAAAACTTGGTTTGACGTATGTATGTGATTTTATATGTGCAGAATCGCCAATAAAGGAGAACTTGGTTCCATCGGCTACACCAACACCATCCCCAAGTGAAATCTCGCCAAGTGTAACTCAAGTGAAATATCGTTCGTCGTTTTCCTCTTCTAAGAGAAGCTTCGGTACTTAATTTTCATGATAACATTTCCTTATAAATTGACCGTGTTCGATGTGATTGATACAGACCAACCTTTCTATATATCTCTTTGAATTGATACGGTTAATAGTTTGAAAAATACCATGTTTCTAGTTAAGGCAATATACAAGTAAATTCTATTTAAAAACCAGTATCTCATTGATTTTGTTTCCATGAATGTGTTTTTGAATTTGTCCCAAATCGAGCCATGTTCTTAAATGGCTTTGTTCAATCATTGACTTATGTTCCCGTTAAAATAGAGAGATTTATTCCACTATTGGCTGCTTAATAATGATCCAAATCCTCAAAAACATTAAGATTTTTTTTGCTTAATTTCACAGTTTATATATATATATATATATAGAATATGGGTGTGATTGTTAATTTCTAGTTGTAATTTGATGGGTTTCTGGTCTTCTGGTCTATTCCATTTCTTTTCTTCGAGAACATGGACTGTTTATAGTGATGTAAGATTTGTGTCCCAGGGTGAGAGTTTTAAAGCGTGATTTCTTACACTTGAAATGTCTTTTTCTTCTTAAGAAGTCTTGATAGTTTGTAAATTGTTCTAATGTAACAGAAAGTAGTAAAGATGAAGCCTTCTTTGATACACATCAATGGTTGCAATCCGATTCTGAAGATGATTTCTTCAGCGTCAATGGAGGTACGTTGACTTATCACATTTGTCTTTAATTAATATTTGAATTCCAAATGTCAGTTTTCGCTTATCAATAATACATAATTAATTTGTTTCTTTTAAATTCACGTCAAAAATGTTAGAACAACATATTAGATTTGTGTAACGCTACTTTCGCTTAATAAGTTTATGTAAACTAAAGATTTGAGTTCTTGATTGTGCAGAGTTCACTCCTTCACGTGGAAACACTCCAAACTGTAGTTTTTCAGATAGACAACCTCGTTTTCACAACCCTTTGTTCGAAGAAGAGAAGCCTCGAGCAGCATCGTTTTCGTATGCTCCAGCACCACGAAGGAAGAAACTAGCCGAGCTTTTTAGAGAGAGTGTAAGAGAACAACCAGAAGTAATTTTTGAAGAATCATTAGAAAGTCAAAGTGAAGAAAGTAAGAAATCATCTGGTGATAACTCTGGTGAGCTCAATGTCATCGAAGATTCTGAAAAGGATAGATCTTTGAGTAATCATCATCGGTGTCTTCCTAGATTATCTGCTTTAAAAGAAAGTTTAATGGAGAAGAAAAAGAAGAAGAAAATTCATTTGAAATAGCATTGATGAGTTCGTTTTTTTTTGTTTAATTATTTATCAGAATGTGAAACTTCAGCTCTGAATAATTGTTACTGGTTATATGTTTGCTGATTTGCTATGATAAAAAAAAAAATACAAGACAAAATCATCTTTTAGGAAGATAAGTTTTTGGGTCATTTGCTGGTGANCGCACCCGCGCGGATATTCATTTTTATTTTAAAAACAAAAAATTATTTATCTTATATAAATGATAATATATACTCTCTCCGTTCCACTAAGATAAATGTTTAAAAAAAAATAAATTGTTTCACAAAGATGTATTTTTATGTTTTCTATACAAAAATTGCAAATTTCAATAAAATTAATTGAATTTATTGAAAGACTATTGGTTAAAATGCATTGGAATTTGATAATTTCTAAAAATGATGTATGATTAATGTGTTTTCTTAATATCTGTGAAAACACCAAAACATCTATCTTAATGGAACGGAATGAGTATTTTTAAAATATATTTGTATTAAATAATTGTTTAATATATTTTCTAAACATAATAATTTATAATTTATAATGAATAATTTTATTTTATTTTTTATCCGTCAACTATATCACCTATATTTTTGAAATATAGACCCGTATGTTCGTACAAATGTATTTTTATGGATACATTTTTTAATGTAAAATAAAATTGTTATTTATGGCTATATTTGATTTATACAATCAAATAATTCAAAATATTATTTTTAATTTCGTGTTTTATATTATATATTTTTATAACATTTTATTTTATTTTTGGATATAGTTAATATACTAATAAAAAAATAATCAACCCATTTTTATGAATATCTTATTATACATTTTGCATTGATTAAGTATAATTTATTGTTTAGCATGATTATAGGAAATTTTACTTAAATAAATTGTACACTATTTGTTGTACTTTAGTTTAAGGAAATACATTAATTAAACTTAAAAAGACAAAGAATCTTAAAAAGTAAGTTAATTAATAACTCCAGTGGCATGCCATTGTAAATATGTTGAAAAACTAAGGGTTATTTTATTTTTGTACTCCTGTTTTAATAGATTAGATTATTTAGTGTGAAAGATTAACATTGCAGGTCACTTTCCTTATCTTTTATTACATTATAAGACACATTGTTCTACTGACACACTTTTTCCACTAACTATTGTCATGTTTCAACTAATTCATTAAGTTTTCGTTAGATACCAATTATAATATTGCAACTATTTCCTTTTAGTTATTATCCTTTGGCGGGATTCTCCCCCAACCGTCGATCTTATTAAAACTTCAATGGCTGAAATATAATTACAGTTATAGAAAAGACATATATTTGTTATTCAACCACCACCATCGGATTAAACTGTTTGCCTATTTTTTTTGACGGTCCAAATTAACTTCTCCATTCAGCTGCTTCTCTCCATCACGTTAGTTTTTTTTTTTGTGTGTGTTCATCAGAAAAAGTCTGCTAATTAATTCTGAAAAATCAAGTTGACATAAATGAGTTTTCATTGAAACTGAAAAATCTTTATTTTCTCGGATACAATTATCAATGATGACGAGATTTTGCGGTGGCTCTGATGCAACAAGGATATCCGACTCTATCTACCTCCGGTGAGAGTGATGACTCTGGTAGTGATGCTTCATGGCTGTGTAAAGAAGCTTCTTCTGGACGTGGCACGAGAGCAACTGGTTTTGTGATGCATAACAAACACGATTAGTCGGGACTGCTTTTGTCTCCTTATATTGGCAACTAGGTTAGAACGAAGAAAAAGATGCTTACGATTGATCTCCACGAGATCCATTTTTTTTATTTGCACTTTAAGTCATTCAGGTTTAGCTATATTCTAAATTTGACCCCAAATTATTGAATACATAGATTTTTCTTCTTTAATTTGACTCCAAACTTTCAAATATGCATTTTAACTCTTGTTGTATGCAATAATGATTCGTGTGTGTGTTTTCATGTTACCTTCATTTTTAAGTTTTGAATTCATTATTGGTTATTGTATACATGTGCACTAGTATTTAATGTACACTGTACATATATACATTACACTACTTATTGTACACATGTACACAACTGTACTTATTGTACACATNAAAACTTTCAAATATGCATTTTAACTCTTGTTGTATGCAATAATGATTCGTGTGTGTGTTTTCATGTTACCTTCATTTTTAAGTTTTGAATTCATTATTGGTTATTGTATACATGTGCACTAGTATTTAATGTACACTGTACATATATACATTACACTACTTATTGTACACATGTACACAACTGTACTTATTGTACACATGTACAAAATGTAAATCGAGTTGAAGTGAAAAATTTAGTGAAAACAAAATGTACTTATGAAATTAGTGTACAAAAATCATTCTTAAACATAAATATCCATGTGTACAACCTTTTGTCAGTGTACATATATAACTTTGTGGTTGATTGTCGTTACATAGTGAGACTGCAAGAGCATAATAAGTGAATATTTGCTATTGATCGAGATAGAAGATTTTTATAGACTTACAATGATTACAACATTAGTTTATTAACTACATGTGATTGTTTGTCGTTACTTGCAGTTTTATTTAACAATTGCATCAAACTAGTTCTGCCTTGTGTAAATTTTAGGAGGTGAAATTCTTGCATCATATGAATATAGACTAGAATGTGTCATATTATGTGTACACTTCCTAAATGGACATCCATGTGTACACCTTTTCCTGTGTACAACAACTAAAATTTTGATTCAACTTCAATGTATACGTCTACACATCACATGGCTTATGTAAACATATAGTACACAAAAATATACATTTGCCATCCTTTCTTATATGTACACAAAAAACACATTTTCAAATTAACAGTCATTCCTCCTACTTCACATTACATACTTAAAACATCCAAAAACATTATAGTATCATACATATTACATATATACCAAAATAACCATATACACCCAAGTTTTTAGCATCTAAAATTTTGTTTGTACACATGTACACCATTCAAGTGGATACCGACTATTTGTAAATGTACATATACACGCTTGTACATATGTATATACAAGTTGGTGTACACTCTCTTTTGTCAGCTTTATCTTTGGTAGTCCGTCATTGAGCTTCTCCGCCTTTGGTTCCTCTATACTTAGGTAACATTTAAGCCTCTTATTCAAGTATCGGTCTGTCTCACACAACCTCGTTGGTAACTTCTCATTCACCGCTTCCTCCTCCGGTGACGCCACCTATGTCATACAACCATAAACTTAGCTAACTCGAAAAACATATGCCAATTGCAACCCTAAACCCTAAATCGAAGATCAAAAGAAATTCTTCCCAAAACAAGAACCATGACCTATCCATCTTCGATGTTTCCTCCAACACATCTCTAACGAAAAGCAAATAATCGACTTCGAGTACACATTCAACCTCCGACTCGTGAAATGGTCCGTCGCAACGAGCCTTGTCGACAATCGCTCGTCTACTACTTCAAACGGCACCGCCTCTGTAAAACAAAACAAAGAAACTTATGATTAGGGCCAGATTTCAATGCTAGCCAAATCAATCAGTTCGGCGAGACATCTCACCTTCGTCAATCTCCTTCTCTGAAGTTTGCATCTCGTCGTCATCTCCACCGGCCAAAGGTTCGCTCGTCTAAAATCAGAAACACATTCTTCTTCTTTGTCAATTTCTCTCTCAGTCGTTTTTTATCACAAATCTCGAAATTTATTATAAATAAATAATATTAAAAAAAAATATTATAATATTCAGAAAGTTATTAAATCCAGTTTACCTTTTTCTCGGGTCCAACACTACGTATAGTTTCAAAATTCAAATAACAAAAGAACAAAGAAAACAAAAACAAAACTAAAAAAAGTTTAACGTTTAGTTACACTTTTAAAAGAGCAAGTTGAGTCTTTTGTCCAATAAACTATCCTTGTAGTAATAAGTGATCTGTTGTGATATAAAAAGTCACAAAGTGACCTTATATGAAAATAACTCATTTAGTGTTACCTTTTTGTATTATTATTTATTAGTAAAAAGTTATACTATCAAAAACATCGATCAAATCCAAAAAGGAAAAACAAAATGACTTTCTGAGGGTAATGACAAAACACTACAAACAATCAAAAAAGTTTTAGGCAACATGTTTCACGCGAGTGATAGCAAGTGGGGCTTACTTGATTGGTACAAATTGGAATATCCCTTATTCTTCTATTTCATATGCCATTTATTATTTTATTCAATTGAAATTTTCGCCATTAGTTTGATTTTTCTTTTCCGATTCACATAAAGTTCATATACTAAAGATCTAAATGTTAGGCTCTTTCTTCATGTTTTACTTGATTAATTAATTTGATTATCACTATAGAAATTTCCTAGAGTGCCTATCAAATTACCAACAAATTTTGAATTTAGTCTATAAAACACAAAAGTAAACACTTAAACTACAAAACAGATTTTAACTTTTTATTAATGATAGTTAACTACATGAATCTAATCTATTAATTTAGAGTCTTATTTTTTATATACTACTCCCTCTATTTTGATTTAGTTGTCGTTGTAGAAGAAAATTTTTGTTTCAAAATAAATATCGTTTTATAGTTTCAATGTAAAATTTATTAAAAAGATTCTCCAGTTTATTTTTTATTAATCAAAATATAGTTAGGTGTATAGATAATTATATTTTTATTTAAAAAATACAAAATTATATATTTTATTATGTGTATAAATCCACGATAATTAAAATAAAACGGAAGGATATAGATAAATTATAATAACTCAACAACTTAACCTAGATTTACTCACATATAATATTTTTCTAACAAAAAAAAATATACATCTAAACACTTATATTTCCAATGAAAGTCATTAGGAGTATTATTGGTATACGTTATATAATTATTATTGATATTTATAAATGAATAATCATCGTTAGATGCATACGTCAAAATTCTATCTTATAATATGTCTCCAATAAAGAATAGTATAATATCCTCCTTATATTAATATATGGTAACATGTAAATACGGGTAAATGTTATGTTGTCAACATCATTAACACAATTTTGATAGCTGAAAAAGTATGTTGAACTTAAAGTCCAACAACCTCAAAAGTTAGTTGCAAAAAGAAAAAGCCTCAAAATTTATCGACTTAGACTTGACAAACAAACCGTAAAACACATTTAGTGCAATGTTATATAACAAAAAAATGTGAATATATGTTAAATCAATATTATTAAAACAGAATCATCCTTAATATTTACCCTTATTCCTACTTGGAATATTACATTCTGTGCCATTGGACTTACCTTTTTAAAAAAACCAACTTTTACATAATTTCGATCATTATCTAACAAAAATGTTACGATGAA
>MU107571.1:0-46282 GCA_012274485.2 Sinapis alba | reverse complement strand
TAGGATTTGTAAGCGTGATTGTCGGTATACTGGTCCGTCTCTTCGCAAGCGACCCTCATTACAGTAACAAGAACATCACAACAAAACATAACAAAGACAAACCGTTCTTGTCAGACATAAGAGATCTACTGCAAGAAGCCAAGATGGTTATAAAGATCCCCTCTTTCCAAATCTTTGTCGCTCAGGGAGTCTCAGGGTCATTCCCTTGGTCAGCTTTAGCTTTTGCACCGTTGTGGTTAGAGCTCATTGGTTTCTCGCACAAAACAACAGCGTTTCTAGTAACACTATTCACTGTCTCTTGCTCTGTTGGACATTTGTTTGGAGGATACATGGGTGATAATCTTGCTAAGAGGTTCCCAAACGCAGGTAGGATAATACTCTCTCAGATAAGCTCTGGCTCAGCCATTCCTTTAGCTGCGATTTTGCTTCTTGGACTACCTGATGATCCCTCCACAGCCTTTAGCCACGGTCTGGCTCTTGTCACCATGGGATTATTCATCTCATGGAACGGTTCAGCTACAAACGGGTAAGTAAATACATATGTATTTCAATCTTATTTTGCTTTAAAGAAATAACCTAGAATAACATTAAAACATTTTATTATTTTAAAATTGACACACAAAAAACTATAATTACATTAATTAAAAGTTAAAAATATGTTTTTATTTTATTTTTGGATTTAAGTTTAGTGATTAGAATTTAGGTTTAGTATTTAGGGTGGCGTTAGAGTTCAAACTAAATTAATCATAAAAAATTCCTTAGTATAGTTTTTTTTTAGTTTATTTTCATAAAATTGCACCCAATAAAAAAATGACCAAAATATTTTATTAAAGAGGTAACTAAACACTTTTACCATTAGAGTTAGGGCAATTTTCTTAGTTTTTGTCACAAAAATAGCCCTAAAAAAATAAAATGACCAAAATAGCATTTTTTTTTTTTGAAATTTTCAATTTTTTTTTTTTTTGAAATTTGAAACCCTATCCCCAAACACACCCCTTAACTCTAAACCCTAAAGTCTAAATTAGTTAACCCTAAGGATATAAACGCATATAAATAAAAAATTTAGCTTCTAAAAAAATTATTTTGGTCATTTTCTTCTTTAAGAACTATTTTTATGAAAGAACAAACTAAAAGGGGCTATCTAAGAGAATTTTTCTTAGAGTTAACTAATCTAGATTTAGGGTTTAGAGTTAAAGGGATGAGTTTGAGAGTAAGGTTTCAAATTTAAAAAAAATTAAAAATTAAATATTAAAAATTTTAAAATAAAAAGAGTATATTTTGGCATTTTTTTAGAAATATTTTTGTGACAAAAGCTAAAAAAAATGTATTTGAGAGAATTGCAATCATTTTATTTCAAGAAATTCCCTTAGATAGCCCATTTTAGTTTGTTTGTCACAAAAATAGTTTTTAAGGAAGAAAATGACCAAAATGTTTTTTTTAGAAGCTAAAAAAATCATTTATATGCATTTATACCCTTAGGGTTAACTAATTTGCACTTTAGGGTTTAGAGTGAAGGGGTGAGTTTGGGGTTAGGGTTTCAAAATTTTTTTTTAAAAATAAAAAAAAATCAAAATTTCAAACAAAAAAAAAGTCTATTTTAGTCATTTTATTTGTTGAGAGCTATTTTTATGACAAAAACTTAAAAATGATTATTTAAGAGAATTGCCCTTTTATTTTTATAATTGTCATAGTATTTCGTTTGTGTTATCTAAATCGTTTGCCTTTTTGTTTTAGTCGCTGAAGAATTTACTTGAAATGGTTTTACACAGACCCATATTTGCAGAGATCGTTCCAGAGAGAGCGAGGACAAGCATCTACGCGTTAGACAGATCATTCGAGTCTATATTAGCTTCTTTTGCTCCACCCATAGTAGGGATGCTTGCACAGAACGTGTATGGATACAAACCTATCCCTGAAGGATCCTCAAGCTTGATCAAGATTGAAACAGACAGAGAGAACGCAGCGTCGCTAGCTAAAGCATTATACTCAGCGATAGGGATCCCTATGGTGATATGTTGCACAATCTACTCGTTTCTGTATTGCACGTACCCTAGGGACAGAGATAGAGCGAAAATGCAGGCTTTGATTGAGTCAGAGATGCAGCAACTTAACGAAGAAGAAGAAGAAGAAGAGGACAAGTTTGGGATTGAAGTCAAAAGTTTTGGAGATGAGGAACATGATGAGACTTATCTGCTGAAGCAGGAGCAGAGTGAGAGTGTCAGATGATGATTTGAGTTGGTTATATAGGAAGATTAAATCATAATTATAAGTTTTTGTAAAAGAAAAATATAATGATAGATAACGTTTACAAGAACCGTGTGAAAGGAAATATACAGAGGACAAGACTGGACACATTTATACCCAATGGGAAATACCAAAACCGAACTGACTTTAAGAGAAGCTTACACTATTGGATACTTTTTATAGATCTTTGACATGTTGACATACTTTTCACATGAGGTGTATTTTTGATCTTACTTTTGTTTTTTTTGTTCCCTTATTACCCTTCTTATAGACGAGAGATGAATTTTGGTCAAGTGCTTAGTAAACGTAAAGTAAGCAATAGTTAGTTTCTTTTTAGTGTGTTAATTTGGTAGATTCATTGAATAGTGGGATTGGGTGAGAATCTTTAGATTAAAAGTTTTTAAATATAATTCTAACGGCTGACTAAAAGTTACTTGTGGGAGGTTATTACTCTGGTTGGGTGAAGTGTGGTTGATGGAAGTGTGGGTGGAGAACTTGTGGTTCGGCGAGGGCGGTGACTCTGGAGCAGGGGTTCTGTGTCCAGATGTAGTGGAGATCGGTAAATTGGTGGTCTGGAACATGTTGTTGGGCTATAAGTGGACAGAAGTGGGTTTTGGTGATATGTGGTTAGGTGATGCGTGGTTGGGTGAGCTGTGTATGGGGGAAGCGTGTATCGGAGTGTGCGGAGGGCTGACGTTGGACGGGAAAACTCACCGGTTTCTGCATAACCAGAAAGTTAATTGAGATCGATAATTAGCGCTGGTTAATCATGGATTGAGGAGATTACAAATGAAAATCAGAATTGATAGGTAATACCATTTATTGTTGGAGCTATGACTGCTAGAAAAGATCGACAAGTCCTTTTATGTCTTCACCGGGTCGGAGAAGAGAAATGGCTTCCTCCACTAATCATCAACTTCGTAAGAAGGAAGCAAGCACCAAGTCCAATCGGTGAAATAGAGTTCGCAAATAAAATAGAAGGGTCAAGCAATTTAAGAATTTTCAGATCTTGGATTTGATTCAGTACATCTTGGAATCGCCGTAGTTTTGATGTTGCGACAGTGAGAAAGAAGAAGTTGTCGGCGTCTAGGGTTTGAATGCTTTTGGGTTAATGAGAAAAAGAATATCGATGTGGTAAAAAATAACTATCTCTCATTTTAGTTACAAGGGTAATTTAGACAATGATATATGAGAAAGTCTTTGACATGGGATAAGTATGTTAAAGTGTTATAGAGAAAGGAAAAAATATGTCTGAGCGTAATTATCTTCTCTGACTTTAATAAATATCAGATCATTCTAGAATTGGAATACTGAAATTGAACCAAAAACTAATATTTATATATAGGAACCAAAAAACTGAAACTCGAATTTTTAAGATACAGTTTATATATATTTGACATATTAATTATATTTAATTCTGAAATAACAAAATATCTTAAAATATTATTTATAAACCAAATTATACGGAAAAGTTAATTTTCCAAAAAATTTAAATCTCAAAATATTTTAAGTTATGTAAATTATTTGATATTTTATTTAGATTAACCAATATTTTCTTAAAAACTTCAAATTATTCAAAATATTTATTTATAATAAATAAAATTCTCTCGAAAAAAACAGAACCAAATCGAAATGAATTGGACTTAAACTTTCAGATATTAACCGATTCTTAAATTTGTTATAAGAACTAGAAAAAAAACTGAACTAGAAAAAAAACTGAACTGAATTTTATAGATAACTGATCTTAGATCTCTAAAATCAAAAATCAAAAACCGAACTAAGGAATCGAACTGGAAACCGAAATTCCCAGATTACTGAGAAGTGTTGGTCAGAATGACATTCGGTTCGTATTAATTTGATAATTACATTAGACCAGTAATACCGAACCGGACTTAGAACCGGATCCGACATTTGAAAAAAAAGAGGCACAGGCAGGCGCGTCAGTAGTTTGGAGTTATTTCCTTTACACTCTTGTTTTCTTCCTTTTTTTTTCTGAATACAAATTTCCTTTACTCTTGTTTCTGTCCCAAGAGAAGATTCATCCTTCTCTCTTTCTTTCTTTCGATCTCTCGCTTCTTTCATCTTCCTTGAACTGTTTTCAGATTCCTTAAACCTTCACCTAAATGCTGGTGTACTGTTCTCCAGTTAGTTGCGATAATCTAAGAAGCAGAAGTAATCTGCTGTTTTGTAGGGTTACTTTTGCCAGTTTCCTAACTCAAAGGTATCTTCTTTTTCCTACCCTTTATCGAAAGTTTCGAGCTTTTCTGCCAGAATCCTTTCCAGGTTTTGTTTCTGTACTGGGTATTGCGCTCTTAGCTGATTTTGGAACTTGGATCTTTACTCTTAGACGCATTGATAATCTTCATTGTGTGTGATATCTCTCTTGTACTTATGTCCCAGAGATCTAATTAATTCGAAAAAATCTTTTCTATATCAGAGCTGTCTCCCTCTCAGTGTCTAGAAAAAGAAAAAAACAGAACCACATGATTTAGTTTTCACTATCTGACTTGGCAAAATAGTTTTTTTTTAAAAAAAAAATCGTGATATGAAACTGTAACTAGAGACCGTTCCTGTTTTGTTCTTGGTGTTGTGTAGTTTAAAATTTTAAATCAATATATAAAGCTTCTTCACAAGAGTGTCCTTATCCAGGATGTTTCTTCTGTGTAATAAAAGAAGGAAACCCAAACAAACGAAGATCATGCATCTTCAAGTTCTTCCGAGACCTTCCTTCCCAAGACGAAGATGGTCAGGTCATCCCCATCAGTGGTCTCTGGAACACAGCAATGGCACACCCAAACGACCCGAGTTCATAGACCTAGGAATCTTCCAGTGTATGTCTGCTTTGATATGGAAAGGACTCAAAAACCGGCGCTGGCTATCTCATGATCAGAACATATACATTCCTAACTATGCAGCTCACATCATCGGTTCCTACACTATGCAGAGAGAGCTGTGGAAGCTGGAGTGATTCCTCCGCTTGTTGAGCTTTTAAGAGGTAGGCTTACTTGGGTTGAGCAAAGACTGGCGGTTCGTGCTTTAGGACATTTAGCTACTTATCAAACCACTTTCTCTCCTGTTGCAAACCATGGAGAGATCCTTGAGTTGACTATACAGACACAAGGTTGAGTTACCATTGTGATTTACTGACACGTGGCATGGGAGGTGTTGAGATGGAGTCAAGAAAAGGTGAGGAATGGGCTAGCCAGTTGCAGTGTTGGTCCCTTCAGCTTATCAACTGTTTCGCTTTTAAACCTGAGTTTCTTCCCGCTTTATGCAAACCTGAGTTTCTGGTGAAGCTTCCTGTTATGTGGGGAGGGCTTGTGAATGAGTACTCTCCAGCTGGTATTGGTTTGCTTAGGACAATCTGTCAGAATAAACTCGGACGTGAACCTGTCTCTACGTGTTCGGGAATGGTTGAGGCGTTGTGTAATATAGCTCGTTCTTCTGATGATTGGCAGTATATGGCGATAGAGTGTCTTCTCTGGTTGCTTCAAGATCCGAATACTTCTCACAAAGTGGTTGATAAAGCGTTTCCAACGCTTGTGGATTTAGCAGAGATCACAAACTTGGGAGACCACAAGAAGCTTGGCGATTCTATTGTGAGTGTTCTTCAAGAATGCAACCGTTCAAAGGAGTTGATAGAAGAGACGGTGAGTTCTAGACAAAGACTCAAGTGGGAGAAGAGTATGCCTAATGAGGATCTCCACATCAAACAAGCAGCAGCGTTAGTGGTCAAACTCGAGGGGAACTCTCTCTTTTCGTCAGGAGACATTGCAGGTGCAGCTGAGAAGTACTCTGAGCTGTACAGCAACCGAGCTCATTGTCATCTCTTGCTTCAACAGCCTTTAGTTGCTATTAGCGACGCCACGCATGCACAGCCCTGTGAACAGACATGCCAAGAGCCTTTGGAGAAGAGCTCAGGCTTATGATATGTTAGGATTAGCTAAAGAGAGTTTGTTGGATGCGATTCTGTTCATCAACGAATGTTCTCAGTCAAATGATCCGGATCTCTCCATGAGACAGAACAAGGTTCCTGATTACGCGGAGAGGTTGGTGAAGAAGCAGATGAGAGCTGCTTGGCTGTTTAAAGAAGCTGCACTGAAGCATGGAGGTGTGCATAGGAAAGGTGAAGAGAAGGAGATTTATGGGAATGAAAGCGATGCTTCGGAGTGGGAAACTGCGAGTGGGAGTGATAATGGAGATGATGGAAGGGATCATATGGGACTTTATGAGGAGGAGGAGGAGGAAGAGGAAGGCCATGGAGAGAAGTGGAAGAAGAGGGATAAGAATGAGAAAACTTGTTCTAAAGGTGAGACTGACACTTGCATGGTTATGATCAATGTTGTTTATAGTTTTATTTGGTGCTAATATACATATATGGATTTATTCAGGTATGAGGCATGGATACAACATAAAGCTAGCAGAAGAGGACATGTGAACGACAGTGGATACAACAACAAGGTCCTTTTAAAGAAGTTGGAGAAAAAGAAAAAACGTCTCACAAGCAAAAAGACTTGCTTCATGGGAATAGTTGGTTATTCATTTTGAAGGAGTAAAGATGAAAGAAACAATGGTGTTGTTGTTTTTCCTGTGATTTTATTTATTTTTGTTTTGGTGTGTATGTAACTAAAGAGTTATTCAAGAGAATGTGCTGCTATTTGTATAAATTACATTCTCTCTTGTATTAAGAAATGGCGTCAGTATTTTCTGGAGAGAGACATCCTTTAATGTTTTATATATACTATTAGAGGCTGATGGCGGTAAAAACAAAATAAAACGAAAAAGAACGACTCTGCTGGGGATCGAACCCAGAATCTCTGGTTTCGTAGACCAGCGCCTTATCCATTGGGCCACAGAGTCATTTGTTTACTTGTATATTTTATACGATAATGAACTTTCTATCGCAAATAACAACTCATGCAATTACATTTAACGATATAAAGTCACGTGTTGGATAGGATAATACGAGCTTAAAATTATGTAGGAGGAACTTCATCATTGTGTCAAAGACCTAACCAAAGATAGAAATGAAGCTGTGACTTAAGATACATGTTTGTTTGCATGATCTTTCAAACCATCAATCCAGCTGTATCCAACTCCACCACTGAACTGTTCTTTCTGCCTATATAGAATGTGCTGCATTTTACCAAAAAAAAAAAGATGTTAGCAAAAGATGAACATCTTCTTCAAATTGCATGGAGCACAAAGTTTATGTTAGAAAACCTTTGGTAGATAAGGATTCTTCTCATCATCAAAGGCATTGCGTAACACCCACTTTCTCTATCCTTCCCGTGTCAGGCCTGATCTGCATTGTGATTTTAAGAGAATCAATTGAATCTAGAATGCAGCAAAAGCAGTGTTATATATAAAAGAACATCACTCTTTTGATGTGTGTGATGAAGAAAAATGTCACCCTACCATCTTCCACTCTGGATCAATGCTCATTGCGACGTCTAAAAATTCTGATGGAACTGTATATGTTGCTTTTTGGCATCACACTAGATTTTGATCTACGCCTTAAAAGTACAAAATTATTTTTTATAACATTTTTTAAAACGAAATTACTCTTTTGTACATGTTTTATATGTCTTTGACTTGAGCTTTTAAAACATGAGATTATGCTTTTGAATATCTAAACTTTTTAAATATGTATCTCATTGGTCGAAAATTGTTGAATTTATAATATAAATATTTATTAATAAATTTGTTTAACCCATTTTGTATTCGAAAAATATTATTCAACTTAAAAATTTCATACATCAATTTCACTTGATTAATCATATAATCAAATAACTAGGATAAGACATGCGCCTTGCACATGGTGAATTTATATGAAAATTATTTAAGAAATATTGTATAGAAAAATAAAATTTATATTCTTGATCAAATTAATATTTTGCTCTTAAACAATTTATTAAAAAAAAAATTTGTTAATTACATAATTTGTTTACTGATAAGCTGATCGTATTTTTAAAAATATTTAAGGTAAAAAAAATCACTAATCGCAGAAGAAACTAATGTTTAGACCAAAGAATCTCATGCCTAATATTTGGTTACAATGAAACTATGTCAGCTTGGTTTTATATCATGATTTAGCCATTTAAAAGTTAATTATAGTTATGAGAAGTTTATGTTCACGTGTCAATCCTATCTATCTTGATCATGGTATAGAAGTATTTATATCATAGATACAAGCTTTGATACAATTAGTAAGATATAGTGAGGACTTTCGTATAGGATATAGTTCTTAGGTTGGGAAGATAGTTGTGAATATACACGTTTAAAAAACTCATGTGTCCATCACATGATTAAATAATGACAACGCATATGTGTATCTAACTCCCATTGCAAGCAACCAAATCTGTCTGGCGCCGATGGACAAATGTACGGGAATTATTCGGTTGGGTTACGGTCCACTGTATACCGTGGATTAACAAAAAAAAAATCTACATATATATACTGACTTGGGTGATGGGAAAGATTAGATAGTTTTCTTTAAGGATGATGTGCAATGTTCTATGAAATATATTGTTTGTCTTTGATTCTGTTCACATTTGTTTGTCCACAGTGGGATGAAAGATATTAGTTACTGTTTATAGGCCTCTCCTTCTTCGTCTTATACTATATAGGGAATCTGATTGTATATGAACCGATAATAAATAATAATAACGGTAAAAGACTATAAACAATGTTCTCTCATCCATTCCACTTTCTATACAAGATCTTGACTTGCAGATTTAGTTCATATTCACACTAACTGACATTGTCTGATGATGCAGTTTTCAAGCTAATCAATATATTCCTCTTCCAAGCCACTCTCTTGTGTGATGAATGACAACGTAGTGGAGTTGTTCTACCATCTCCTACTACTGTGGTCATCTCACTGATATTTTATTCTTGAGTTTCTTAATTCAAGGGACTTGTCAGCCATTTGGGACTTATATATTGTCCAAGACATATAACAATCCCACTTTCTGCACCATAAATGATACATAATAAGTCATATCTAAGCTCACATTGGCAACAAGAGAAAGTCTCTGTTACCATGTTTCACTTTCAAGGAGTTTGCTAGGGAAGGAAGGTCGCTACAGCTCAATACAGGTATGTCATCCCGTTTGGTAGCTGAAAGAGTTTTGTTGTTGTGGAGTCCTGCTTGTTAATAACTGTGTTGATTTACATGTTTCCTGGTTCATGTCCAAAAAGGGTTCTGCAGATTTCATGTTGTTGGAATAACTAGATAGTTGAAATAGCAATGATCTTGTTCATGCTGATTCACCTAATATAGTTTATTCTGGAGGTTAAGTCAAAGATATTCTCAAAGATCTATCTGCCACAATATTATATAGGTGAAATCGTCAAAATTTTAGACTTTTATGCAGAGTTTAATAATTGTTATTACTTCTCACTATTATCTTAAGTTTTGGGGGTTGGCATCTGTAATCTATGTGCTGTTCACATCCATCAGTCTACATTTTATCTTTTTCTGTGTTGTTAAATAGTTTTTGGAGAGCTCATGTGTGTTTTTCCCTTTCTCTGAAAAAGATAGGGAAAATTTTGAAGCTTTAAGGGATATGTTAGTGTTTCCTTAAGGGTATTATCATCTCCGGTCTCTTAACCGGAGTTCTTAACTCATGATTTAACCTTTTTTTTTTACACTTTTCGGCTAAAAGAGGTCTTTTATATCTCTTATCTAAGAGACTTTCTTAGTTTTTCTTAGTTAAAAACTAAAAAAAAAACTAAGAACCGTCTATTATCCGAAACTAAAAACTTCGTTTAAGAGACCGGAGATAATGATGGTCTAATGTTAAGTGCTATCAATTTAGAATAAGTACAAAAGGCTTAGGACAAAAAGCAGATCTAAAGGCGACTTATGAGGTTTGTCTATGGATAGCTTTATGTTCTTTATTAGAACTCAATATAAAGACCTGACATACCAACCCCAACCATGTGTTTTAGAGTTATGCACAGCTTTTTATGATGCTTTTGTGAAGACTATTCTATTGTGTATCCTAATTCTTACGTATATATTCATGCAGAGATCTTCGTACTTTTTGGGTCAGGCCATGTGACTTACTTTTCATGCAAAAAGCTTCCCCAGTCTTTTGTCTTTAAACACTTTAGCCTGTTTGCTTTTAGCTACTGCCTTCTTAAAAGCAACAATGTTATTTTGACAGTCTCTTTCAAATTTTCTTTTTGTCTTCTGCTTGATGCTTGCCGGTGAGGCAGAACGTTAAACTCAGATAACTTGGCAAGTGGCATGGCACTTTCTTAGGCTCTGAGGTTCGTAGATGCTTCTTCCTATCTTTTCGTCTAATCACTAGTATGCTCATTCAGTAGTCTTCAATGAAGCCAATGTGGTTGCTACAAACTTACTATGGTAAAAGTATTTCAAATTCTTATGGTTTTGAGCTATGTTGATTGGTGGTACTAAAGGGGCTGTCTAGGGAATATCATATTCATTCACGAAAACGATGACACAAATTTACATTTCCACCTTTATCACATGATTGGTAAAGTTAATTAACTTTTTCATCTTTGTCCCTTTTGTCTGTCAAGGTGAAATCTAGACTTTTTATACTTTAAGATTGTTTACTGAACAATCTCGTTTGTTTGTTTTATGCTTTGTAGTTGTACTGACTTCATCTCCTTTTCATAGTAAAGCTCACATTTCCAAAAAGGTATGTATATGTTCAAGTTGTCTAGATGTTAGTGAATATTTGCGAAAATAATAAAGATACACATGAAATATTTTAACCATAATTAGTATATGCTGAAGGTGGACCTTTGAAAACCCCTATAAAAAAAGCTTTTAGTGAGAAGGCACTACTAACTTGGTAAACTCAACCAGGAACCGAGTTGAGACGGCCACTACAAATCCTTTTTGGATGCTAAACATCTTTTTATCCTACCTATTTGGAATAGATGCAGCACGAGATGATGCTTGTTTATGTATATAGGCAGTTGCTTACATAATATATTTTTTTTTATTTAACAGTCTGATGATTAAGTTGTTTATGTATAGAATACGCAATACAACACACAGCTGGTTTGCTTTATGATGCCTAATTAACCTTGTTTAACTAATCTTATTTGTTGATAGCTACTGCTTCTTGCCTCCGAGCTCATGGGCTTTACATATGGTGATTTCAGTGTGGGCTTTGCTAGATTGGGTTTAACAAACCTTAGGTTAGCAAGCTTTTTTTTTTTNATTTTTTTTTTTTTTTTTTTTTTTTTTTTTTTTTTGGACAATCTTCTAAACATACTTTTTATTTTATTTAGTGGAAGTCTCTTCTAAGATTTGCAGTGAGCTTAAGATGAACTATTTGAATCTATTTTCCGTGGCAGGTAAATATAACCACAGAAAGTAAAGTTATATGAATGCCTTAAAGGGGCATGGAGACACATAAGAACTCTTAAAACATAAAAGGAAAAGAGATGTAATCCCTTCTTGAAACTCCTGGTAAAATAAAATTCTGACTTCATACATATGGTATATTTTTCCAAGGCACAGCTTATTCTTGAAAAGTAGAGAAACTTATTCAACAAATGACATTGGGAAATCATAAATATCATTGATTTTATTTCCTGCACTCCCAAATTGCTTATAGATTTGGACATTCTTACTGGTTAGATGCAGGGCACCTTTCAAATTCGTAACTACATAAGATCCAGATTGCCCTCTAGTCCTTGAGCAACTTGGATTGTAGGAGATACGCATTAAATACACATTCCTCAATAGTTTTGCATTTACTGAAAACTTTACATATGTTATGCTTCATCTTCATCTGTTTTTCTTTGTTGTTGTGGATTGATATCTTTAGAGCTATTGGATGGCATATTCTTCCATTGTTAGCGTCCATGTCTTTCACTGTCTCTAGCTGTAAAAACGATGTCCACGACAAAAGAAGTTCAGCCACCTAAAATGACATTTAGTGGTTGATAGTTAACGAAAAACAACACGTAAGACCACACGTTTTAGTTCACATAGTATTTGACTGACTTTATAAAATTAATGGTAACATTCTTGTTCTCATTTTCATTTGTCATGTTCTCGAGGTTTCTTGTGACGATGCTTTTTCTACGTACCAGATGCTCCAGCAATGTTGGGCGTAACGGTTGAGAAAACTATGTGAATAATTTAGTATTGGTAATGAATTGAGTAAGCAAGAAGATTTTGAATGGTGATTTCTTGTTTCACTTTCTGGATTTGAATATTATTTTGAGTTACAAAGACTAATGCCTTTTAGACCACTATCATATAAAACTAATTAATCCCTTCTATACGCAACCACCGTTAATTTGATTACAGATAAAATAGAAATTACCAAATAGATTTCCTGTCCCCATTCCTGTATTCCGATAAGGTTGCTAGCTAGTGCTATCATGTGAACTGTTGAAAAGAGCATGTTGAGGATTATACGTATATTTTTTTTTTGATAAGTAAATTATACGTATATATACGTGTGCATATGTGCTTACGTTACACGAGTGTCTGATATTTGTTCTTCTTGGTTTTACAGTGACCACTTTGGTAACTTGTTGGAATTTCTTTCAAGAACCTCAATGATGCTGATCATATCCGAAACACGAGCATTCTGGTTTTCCTCTGTCTTGTGTAAGTACCTTACAAAGATAAACCCTACGCACCTTATTTTGTGTTTTTTATCTTAGCATGTTTATTGAGGTTTTTTAAAGACGGATCTCTTAGCGGGATTTAAGAGACGGTCTCTTACCTTTTAACTAAAAAAATTAAGAAACGTCTCTTAAATATTTTTTTTTATTTTTTTTAAAAAATATTATAATAATCTGACCCGCTAAAACGGGTAAATCAGATCCGGTTACAAATCCGCTTTGAACAAAATATCCAAATTTAAACTATTACAAACTAGCTTCGCCCGCCCACTAAACCCGGCACATTCCGCTAACTTGTTTTTCGAAATCCTTCGGAAACCGGGTGTTGTTCTCACCATTGACGATGAATCATAGGAAGGTGAGGTTCTCCTTGTTACCTCGGATGCCGGAAAATCCCATGTCGTCTCCGGAGTAGCTAGCTCCCGGTGAACTCCACGAAGCTTATAACCATCACTGTCCATGAAGCGCTAGGCGAGCAATAGAAGGGAGTTTCAAAAACTTACCTCAAGACCTTGCATAGCCACCAAAGTCGGGTTTGTAGTTAACGCCACACAGCCTTTGAAAGCCACTATAAACGAGTAAGCACTCGCTACTGCCGCCACCGAACCACTAAACTAAAACAACGGGGTGATAAGGAAGTAACACCAACAACAATCTTCATAACCTGCAAAGAAGAAAAGACCCGTCTACGAAGAGTCCAAGGAACCTCGAACGACCACGCACTGGGATGACGGAGACTTAAGACGGCCACCCCCACACCTGGAAGACCCAGCTGACCCAACCAGAATCTAACTGGCGAAACCAGTCTCCAGTACAAAGAACATGTACCAGTCTTCTCTGCGCTTCAAGAAACCTGCGATGGGGACGAAGGAAACAAGAAGCAGGCCTGAAAACTTCAACCGCAAAGTCAAATTAAATCATGATCGATGAAATGGGGATGGTTGAGCAAGGGAAGAGCAGCCACAAGAATGAGGGGAGTACAACCATAGACGACAGACTCCGGACTACAAACCGTAACTACACGCGCCAAACCACAGACGTGAAGCCACCACACAGCCACCACACCTCTATGCACGCGCCGGCGACGACTACCACCTTCTTCCCTGAGCAAGAGGGAGTCCCTCTGACCAATCGACAAGACCACAAGCCGAAATGAGAGAGAAGCTTTGTGCTCCTCTCCACAACGAAGAACTCTCTTCAAAAAAAAAAACACGACGACCACAGGGAGAGAGTCCACCACACCACCACACGCTTCCAAACCGAAGACTTCGACGGGAACTGCAAAGTAAAACTGAGAACCGCCGAAACCAAACCCTAAACGCCGACTTCGCTTGACCCCTACCCTCACCGCCTCACAGGAGCTCCAGATCGAAGCTTTCCAACCCCGGATCTAACCTGTCCGGAGCAGATTAGAGACCCCGCGGCAGAGCTGCGTCCAGAACACCACGTATCTCGACGGGTCGGCGAAAGGGGAACCAAACGGAGCAAAATGAAGAGAGGAAGAGGAGAGGGAGAGGCCTCCGGTGACTACGCGCTCGGCTGACAGCCACCGGAGCAGAACGGAGAAGATGAAGTAGAGAGAGATTAGAGGTTTTGATTTTAGAGAGAGAAGATCACTATTTATCTGGCAACTTTTAGAGATGAACATTCTTAAATATCTTATTTAACAGAGGTCTCTTAACTTTTTTTAGTTAAAAGTTATGAGACTTTCTCTTAAATCCTGCTAAGAGATTTGTCTTAAAAAAAATTCAATAAACATTCTCTTATAATTAGCTTTTATGGAATTTAGAGCTGGTTGCAAAATGCACAGGTAAATGCATATGCTTAGGTTGCTTAAAGGTATATTCACGTTTACAAACAATATTAAGGGTTAAATATATTCACTGGTGGCATAGAAAGTCCGAGAATTTAGACGCGTTGGTTAGAAACTTAGGAGAAGAAGCAATTCAGTTGTTTAGCTGACATTTACAACCAAGTTGTTGTTTTTTTTTAAATAAGAGGAAGAGAACGGTTTAAGTGACATCACAATATTTCATAAATAATACTTTTGTAAGAACCTAGTGGCTTCCGTAATTCTTTAGCATTTTCTGTACCTGCTTCCTCTATTCTGAGACTGTGGTCCACTCTGCGAGGAACCCTAATTCAACAAGCAATTCAAATCCCTCTTTCCCCATATATATATATATATATATAATTGTTACTTTTGTAAGAGTTTTCGTTTTTTAAACACCTTTTGAAAGTTCGTAGGCTTGTATATCTCCTAGGTATATATGATGAGATACTCGCAAGCTTAAACCATTCTAAACTCAAGGATACGTGGTCTTGGGATTATTTCACTTGGATACATTAATGAAACGAAACCCTATATACAAGTTAACATCCGGATGCTTCCCTGGAGTTTTTTGTTATAATGTTAATCTGTCAAGCTTCATACGTATTCGTATGTTTACACTTACAGTGAATGTATAATGAGTTAAATGACATTAATTATGGTATGGCGAATCTATATAAAAGCTTCATTTTCATCCACAGTAGTTACTGCCCTCATTTGGTTAAACGTTATCTTATTTTGTTTCTTGATATGATATGTCTTTCAGTTAGAAACTCTTCACGAAAGCTAAGATCATCATTATATAGAAAAAGACAAACTCAAGATATGCCATTGGCTGATTCTTTTAGGCGGAGGGAGAAAGTCTTTTAGACCATGATTAAAAGGAATTCTTAGGGGTTTAAGGGATGGGTCTCATAAATAGTATAAGAACCGATTTCAAAAGTTGTTAATTAAGAAACGGTTCTTATGTTTTTTTTTTGTAATGTTCGCAGATCACACTGACACGTGACAGTCCGTAATTGGTTCATTTTTTAATTATTTTAAACAAAAAAAAATTCCAAAAACCCCCTAAAAGATTCTTGGGCACATGCCCTTAGGTTTTGAAGATGGTGGAGATTTAGATAATTTTCTGCACCCACGTCTCCTCTAACCAGCTCCTCCCTAATGATCAAAATCCATCACATCAAAGCCTGTCATAATCACTGATAGGTAAGTTATTCTTCTGATATTTACCAAAACTTTCCACTGTTACCTTGTCCTCCCTATTTGTCTGTCCATTACTATTGATCTCTTAATTTTTATCAATTGGATTCTCATTGAATGGAGTTAGAGTATGATGTTTGGTTAGCAATGGTAATACTTTTATAGTGTTACTATCAACTTTTTCTAACATTTCCACGCTGCGAAAACAATATTTTGCTATGTTACAATTAAGATGATACGAAACATTTGCTGATAAGTTGTATTGTAGTTATGATACGCTTTCACTGCTGCAGGTTTCTTCATTTGGTACCTTTTCTTCCTAGAAAAGGCATATTACGGTTTGGAAATCTCTGTAAGTATCACCTAAGTTTTGCTATACTAGGACTTTCTCATGATGTGTCAAACAAGAAATTACAGTGTCATATCAGACCTACTCTGCATATTTGCTACGTTATAGCTTTGGACTTATTTTAGTTTAATATTCTTGAAACATTCTCATTCCCAGAGACAATATAGCTCCTAGGGTTCATTGTTTGATTTTTGTTTGGCTGGTTACAATAATAATATAGCTACATATATGAAAAATCCATTAATTAATTAGCCATGAAAGTGGATGATGCGTGGAAACCTATCTTGCGTGCCAGAGAAGATGTCTCTCTTTGGCCACCATTTTGTTGCCATGTGTTGTTGGCGCTGACCTTATATTTCAAATCTTTTCTCTTTTGATTTGTCTGCATTGATTAAAAAATATAGCTAATAGCTTCTTCCTCCTGTCAAGTTCCTTTTATTGCCCTTCTCCTCCATCATTACCTACTCAGAGAAGATCTTTTATGGATTTCATAAAAAAAAGATGATGAAACCTTCTAGCTTAGTTAATCTATGTGTATTGTGTGTAGAATCTTTCAGTAGCAGGTAGTTAGGGCATCATTATTGGTGGAACTGGGAAAAGTTCTTTAAGTTTTTTTTTTTTTTGTTCGGTTTTCACTAAGAACAACCCTTAGATAAGGGCTTTTCTCACTTTTTTTCCTTCGGTCTCTGTGCGTTTCCCCTTAAAGGCTCCCTTAAGAGATGACCAATAATGATGGTCTTATAACCTCTATGATAGCCTCATTTATGAAAGAAAAAAAAATCTGTAGATTGGGAGACCGAGCAATAACTATGTGTTGTTATTTTCCTTGACAAATGCAGGGTTTGGCACTAGGGCATAGTGATGGGTACTGATGAACTGCTTCTTAATTAAAGACAAATAAGAGATCAATTGATATGTATTTGACCCTTTGTCCATTGAAGACGGCTATTCCCAAGATGATACTGATATTGCTTAAGACAAGAAGAAGAATTTACATTGAATGATTTTTTTCACACTGGTAAGGGGATGCGTATGTGAGAGAGTAATAGAAGAAAAAATAATAATTAGAAAAATGGAATTGAAAGGTGACAGTGACATGGTTGTTTTGGTAAGCGAATAGGGAGGAACCACGTGATGAAAGGGACATGAAGAGAAAAGGGTGTCTAGGTTTAATATAAATAGAAGTAAGAAGCAGTTAGTGGTTGTGAAGAGAGGAGGCAAGCAACCAAATCTCAGAGAAAATAACAGTATTAGAGGAGGAAAAAAAGGAAACAAGACCGTTGTTAATTAGATAGAGGAGATCAGCGAACATGGGAAGATCTCCTTCTAGTGATGACTCTGGTCTCAAGAAAGGTCCTTGGACTACTGAAGAAGATGAGAAACTTGTCAACTATGTACAAAAGCATGGTCATAGTAGCTGGAGAGCTCTTCCTAAGCTTGCTGGTAACTTGTTAAAAAGCCTATTTTAAGTTTTATTGAGTCTAAGCTTCTCATGTCTCTTTGTCTCTCTTCAGGTCTTAACAGGTGTGGGAAGAGTTGTAGGCTAAGATGGACAAACTACTTGAGACCTGACATCAAGCGAGGGAGATTCTCTCCGGACGAGGAACAAACTATCTTGAACCTTCATGCAGTTCTTGGAAACAAGTAATCTTCTGATTCTTTTGAGTTTATAGTCAACGTTTTTGTGTTCTTGTGCTTCATGCTTATGATGATTATGATCATAAGGTGGTCAACGATTGCAAACCACTTACCAGGGAGAACAGACAACGAGATCAAGAACTTCTGGAACACTCATTTGAAGAAAAAGCTGATCCAGATGGGAATTGACCCGATGACTCACCGGCCAAGAACTGATATCTTCTCCAGCTTATCTCAACTCATGTCTCTGTCTTCTAACCTAAGAGGTTTTGTGGATCTGCAGCAACAGTTTCCAAGTTGTCAAGACCAAACTATACTTAAACTCCAAACCGAGATGGCCAAACTCCAGTTGTTCCAGTACCTTCTCCAACCGCCTTCCATGACTAACCCTAATGACTTTGACATTCTAAGTCTTCTTAACTCCATTGCCTCCTTCAAAGACACCACAACCAACAATCTCGACCTTGGTTCATATCTTCAGGACTTCAACAAGTTACCATCCCTAAAAACATTAAACTCCAACATGGGACCATCATCTGTTTTCCCCCAAAATCCTGAGGACAATCACTTCAAGTTCTTCAATGAAAGTGAGAACCTACCTGGATCTCCAATCTGGCTCTCGGATCCTACCAACTCAAACCAAAACATGTTACCTTCTTTTGCTCCTTCCTCTGCTGTGAGTGATGATCTGATTAGAAACCAATACGTTATTGAACATGTCAATAGCAATCTCACCTCTTCTAGTCAAGAGTCAGGAGCTTCAGGTTCAGCTGCATGGCCTGATCATCTTTTGGATGATTCCATATTTTCCGACATTATTCCTTAGCCTTCTTACCTCTTTTCTGGTGTGTTTTGGAGGAACTGATCAATATCCATTTTTTTATGCTTGGGACTGTGCTTGTTGGATAATTTATTTGCATTTTCTAAATATATGTGCGTTCATGTTGTAGCATGTACAGTATAGTACAAATTTCATAACTCATATGTGTGTGGTTTACCAGTGCATGCTGTTTAGTATATGATTGTACCTTATTGCCGAGCTTTTATATATAGAGATGACTTTTGTGAAATGGAGGTCACTTGTAGTTGTAATTAGGGTTCCTTTTTATTATTTGGATCCTTTGTTTTAGTTTTCCTGTCTACAAACAATCGAATCATGTATATAAGAGTATAGATGTATCTATATTTTATTTTATTTTATTTTATTTTGTCAAAATGTGAAATTCATTTCATATAATTAAATAGCATTGAAATATAAGTAGACTTGAATCTACAAGTAGCAAAGGGATATCTAAGAATCCCCAAAAGTATTTTTTTTTAAAAAATAAACACAATACTTAGGACTAATCTCAATCCAAGAACGAAAACTTAAACACACAAACTTTATTTTCTTACCAAGCAAAGATCAAGCAAATTGAATTTATAATTACTTTTTAAGTCTTAGAGAGAGGCTTATGTGTCACACATGTGAAAAACACGTATTCAAATGTCGAGATGCTGAGATTAAAGACTATACAATTTAGAGTTTTAAATGTTGATTTATTGCATAATCATATCATTGATGAAGTAATAATATCTCTTTGCTTTGTCAAGAACAACTAATGGAAGAATTGAAAGAATCATGTGATCGTCTGGCCTACGATATAATATAGAAAGGGCAAGTAGATATTTAATAATATTAAACAGCTATGTGATGTCAGATCAAAGGATCTCGCTCATTAGGTTAAAGAAATGTATTCACTCACTCATTGAGTATATAGTTTGACTTCTCTGGAGTGTTCAGAAAATTTTGAGTAGATTATATTTAATTAATCGAAAGAAAAATCGATATACAGTATAACCTCTTTAAATTAATACTCTATAAATTAATATACACTAAAATTTCTATAAAATAATATAGTTTTATAGTTCCAAATTGAGTTTTTGGTTCAATTAGTATATCGATAAATTAATAATCTCTATAAATTTATAAAAAATTATATTTTTGGTGTAGTCCCAACATCATTAATTTATAGAGGTTTTATTGTATAATACACTAGTTTATACTCCCTCCGTTTCAAATTAGATGTCGTTCTGGAGTAAAATTTTTGTTTCAAAATAAGTGTCGTTATCGGTTTTCAATGCAAAATTTATTGGTAATATTTTCTATTCTATTTTTCTATTGGTTGATATATGGTTAGGTGTATTGGTAATGGTGTTTTTATTTTGAAAATATGTAAAATTAAATGTTTTCTTAATCTGTGTGCATAAACCTAGAACGATAACTAATATGAAACGAAGAGAGTATTTTGTTGGCAAATCTCCAGTGACATTATTATGCACGACTCCAAGGTTAGAGTCAACGAGAAAAGTCAAATAAAACTATTCAAAAGAGGTAACAAACAATCAAACATTAGTGCCCAATTCTCTTACACAGTATTCAAGTCAAAGATAGCTCATGAAAACAAAAACATGTACACACACTTGATGTTTGAAACAAAAACTTTACAGTAAAATCAAGACTACCCCTTATGATGTTTGGTCATCTTCCACCTGATAACTCAATGGCATCTTGGTTATTCATAGAATCCTCACCCCAATCAAACCTCCTCTGCATCCTCTCGAACTCATGACGTCTCGTGACCTCCACGTTTTGCCACTCTTCCCATCTCTCCGCAAGACCTTCTCCTTCCAGCATCCGTACAACTTCAGACATTACTGGTCTGTCTTCAGGGGAGCCTTGTGTACAAAGCAAAGCCACTTGTATCATCATCTCTACTTCTTCTTTTACATAATCCCCATCCAAGTTCTTATCTACAATAGCTCCCAACCTCTTCTCTCTTTCCAGCTTCTTCACCTGTCCAAAACAAAAACATAAGAGTATGTTAGTAAATAAAAAGGAAAATTTATAAGGTGGTATGATTATATACATACGTGGTCAAGCAACAAGACATCATCTTCTTCCTCCAAACGTGAAAAGTCTATAGCTCTTTGTCCTGTAACAAGCTCAAGAAGCATGATGCCATACCCGAAAACATCGGTTCTCTCTGATGACTTCCCTGTAGATAGATACTCCGGTGCAATGTGACCCATTGTTCCTCTAACCTGAGTTGTCACATTAGTCCTTCTAACATCAACCAACTTAGCTAAACCGAAATCTCCAACCACTGCTTCAAAATCTTCATCTAGTAACACGTTTGCTGCTTTCACATCTCTATGTATGATCTTAGGGTTGCAATGTTCATGAAGATACTCAAAACCACGCGCTGCTCCCAAGGCAATGCGTTTCCTCGTATCCCAGTCCAGAACCGGGTCACCTGCCTTAATCTCTCTGAGACGATGTGCAAGGCTGAGATTCTGCATGAAGGGATAAACAAGAAGGCGTTCTGTTTGAGTGGTGCAGAAACCTATAAGGCGCAGTAGGTTCCTGTGAACAGCTACACTTATCATCTCAACTTCCCTCTGGAAAGCAGCATCTCCACCAGGAGATTCGAAATCTGTTAGTCTCTTCACAGCAACTTTGGTGTTATCTGGAAGCACTCCTTTGTAAACTTTCCCAAAGCCTCCTTGACCAAGCACATTCTTTTCGCTGAAGTTATCTGTAGCAAGTTGGAGCTCTCTCCATGCAAATCTTTTCAGCTGCCCAAATGCAATTCTCCTGTCCACTTCACCTAAGAGATAAGATAAAGTTTAAAGATTTTAGCCTCTTCATTTTTTTACAAATGTGCATATCAATCTTGTTGTGAACAAATGTGAATTAACTTTAAAGAAAGCAAAAGACCTTAAAAGAGCAAAATGAATAGAAGAAAATACCCGTTTAGAGTTTGTATATTGATTATGTGAATGAATAAATTTACAATCTCTTGGACCCGTATTTATACTAGCTTCAAAAACCCGATTCCATTCCTTTACCTTTAAGAAAACATTCTTACCCCAACAAAGGTACTTTTCCTAATCCTAAAAAGCATACCGTACCCAAAGAATGTTGGCTTCCAGACTTAACAAATCTATCATGAAATGGGTATATAACAGACCTGCAACATCCACAAACACGTCACGTTTGTATCCTTTATGCCTATCCCTACAGAACAAGAACACCAAGATTCCCAAGAGGATGACTGTAACTCCGGCAACAACTCCTGCGATAATGCCAGTTTTTGGCTTGCTTGAATCACCTATTCACCACAGAAATAAAATATAAAAACGTTCATACTTTTGAATCTGTTGGAAGTAAAGAAGATATGGTAGCAATGGCAAAAGTAATGTCGTTACCTGAATGGGCAACCTCAGATACACAAGGGTGAGGTTGACCAACACCACAATTCAAGTTGTTTGCTGTGAAACTAAAGTTGATAAAACCATATTAGATTACTGCTAACAAAAACAGATTCACCTTTAAAGTAGTGGAACGTACTTGTATTTTGGGATCTCAAATAGAGTTTGAGGAATCTGGCCACTGAGATTATTGGAATCAAGCAGACTGCAAAAAGGTAGTTTCAAACAATGTGATTAAGACAAGAATGCTTCCAGAAAAGATGGGAAGCATAGACAAAGAGAACAATAACTTACAGATTTATCAGGTTTGGAAGACCAGTGAGTGACACAGGGATAGTCCCGTTAAGTTTGTTCCTACTCAAGGTCCTGCTTAGCCAATACACAGTGAATAAAAACATGCTCGCTCTCTATAGAACATGTGCAGCATTGGGAGGCAAAAGCTACTTACAAGAACTGAAGTTTCTTGAGTTTACCAAGAGTGGATGGTATAAGACCACTTAGCTCATTGTCCTCCAAATCCAAACTAGTCAAGCTAGTCAGATTCCCAAACTCTTCTGGTACTCCACCCGTTATTCCATTCCCCTTCAACGTACTAAAGAATGACAACAAAAATGCTTTAGGACAGAATCTGTTGTAGGATGTTACGCTGGGGAAAACTTACAGAGTCTTGAGTGTTCCAAGGATTCCTATTCTTGAAGACAAGGTTCCAGAGAAGTTCATGTCTGACAAGGTACTGCAATAAAAAAAAGAATGCCATAAATATAAATTACTTGCTCAGTGGAGAGTGACACTAGTTGAGTGTTATTGTTCAAACTTACAGAGAAGTGACAAAGTTTTTGTCATCACAAATGACTTGGGACCAAGTGCAAGGATTCACTTGATTCTGGTTCCAGTCACTAAGCTGATTAGACAATGCTCGTAAGGACATCCTCAGCGCAAATAACGCATCCCCTAAAAACGGGAAAACGCAAAAGAGTAAGCAAGTAAACATACTTACTCCAATAACTCTAAGATCTCTTAAGTAAAAGAAAACGGGCATCACCTTGAGCATCTGGTGAGACAAATGACAATAAACAAGCAAAAACCAAGATAGTTAAAGTCATAGCCATCTTCTCCAAGCTGAACATCTTATCTCATGAACTGAGTTTGTGGTTCCATCTACAAGAGACGGTTATCAACATCACAAAAACAAAAAAAAAGTTCCTTACTTTAAATGGATCTGACACATAACAGCAATCCTCGGTAACTATGAATCAAAGAGTTTCTAAATTCAACCAGAAAATGGCTTAAAAAGTTAAGAGCTTTCACTATTCGTTAACTAGAACACGAACCTGCTCAGTTTCCCAGAAAAATTTAGTGACCAATTAGCTCAAAAATCCACCATGAACGAGTGAGATTTAGACAACGGGAAAAGGGAAAGAACATGGATTGACAAACCTCGTACCGGAGGAGAAAATCCCAAAACGAAAAGGAAAACGAAACTTGGCAGCTTGAAAGATTCACTCAAGGGGAACAGAACCAAAGAGAAGAAACCAGAAAAAACTAATAAAGCTTTTGTCTTTTCGATTTTGTGTTCTGTAGTATGACTTTTGTTTGGTAAATCGGCAATTATCACTCTCGCTAATGGCGATGTCTGCGGAAAAGTCCGATGCTGGTCCACCCCTGCCAACTTGTAATTATATATTTATTTTTTAACAATTAGTTAACTTTGATTATGATGTTTCGAGTATGATTATAGCATGTGCTATATATATTAGAGAAATTCCCTTAAATAGCCTTTTTTAGTTTGTTTGTCATAAAAATAGTTTTAAATGAAGAAAGTGACCAAAATGCTTTTTTTAGAAGCTAAAAAATTTATTTATATGCATTTATACCCCTAGGGTTAACTAATTTGGACTTTAGGGTTTAGAGTTAAAGGGTGGATTTGAGATTAGGGTTTCAAATTTTAAAAAAAAAATAAAAAAAAAATCAAAATTTCAAAAAAAAAAATCTATTTTGGTCATTTTATTTTTTGAGGGCTATTTTGTGACAAAAACTTAAAAATGGCTATTTAAGAGAATTGCCCTATATATTAATTACAACATTTATATTCCTCAACAAAAAAAAACATTTATATTCATCTTTCCATTCCGAAAAGATTCACACTTTGGAAATTTTACACATTAAACAAAAATTATTAAATTTTGATTGTCCACCTATTATCTTTTTATAATCAGTTCAATCTGAATATCGATTCAGTTTTTTTGGTTTTTTTGTATTTCCATTAGTAAAATGTAATTTTTTTGTCAGTTTTTTTTTGTCAACCGATTAGTAAAATATAACTACCATTCTAAATTCATATTTTACTTTGGTTCGGTTTGGTTTATATACTATCAATTTTTCGATTTATTTGGTTTTATACCAAAAAATAATTAATTAGTTTGACATCATATTAAGTGAATATTAGAATCAGTTGTCAATGTAGTCATTTATTAAAAATACTACATGTTCAAATAAATGCTTTTATT
Source organism: Sinapis alba (assembly GCA_012274485.2). Taxonomy (NCBI): domain Eukaryota; kingdom Viridiplantae; phylum Streptophyta; class Magnoliopsida; order Brassicales; family Brassicaceae; genus Sinapis; species Sinapis alba. The sequence continues at coordinate 21,624 of MU107571.1, read as the reverse complement.
TTCAAATAAAATAATCAAATCTAAAACTAAAATCAAAGGTCGAAATTTTGAAAATAAAAATAAGAAACAAAGCATAAATATGAAAGAAATTTTTTTCCATTCTTCCATTTTATATATAAGAAAAAGTTGTAAAAAAAATTCTATTGATTGTTGTTCATCAAATTAATATCATTCACTTCAATTTAGTCAGTACTAAAATAAATAAAAATATTGAAAAAACTAAAAAAATAAAAAACTTCAATTATAGTGTATTGTTATTTAATTATAGTTCAAATGTTTTATAAATTAAGACTTTTTATTGCTATAAAAATATGGTTATAGTTATTAATAAAAACTAACTTATATAACAATTGGATTTTGATATGTCATTATAAAATAGATACATATTTATATGTTTTTATTGTTGATCGGTTTTATCGATTTAATCAATTATAAACCAAATCATATTCAAATCCTATGATTTTTATAAAATCATATTCATTCAGTTATAAATCAACTATTTTCATAATTTTTGACTAATAATTTTTTAAGAAATATAATTATTTTAAAAATTTTAAAATTTATCATTAAATAATATATGAAAATGTATAAAATATATACTATGAAATATTTTTTCTAAAACAAATGTTTTCAGAAGGGAGGGAATAGGTATTTTATGTTTTGGGTCGCTAACAAGATGTTTATCATCGTGAAATGAGTTTGTAATTGTACTATGACACGTCCTCACGAACATCATCAATTATGTATGTGTAACAAACATATGTGTATATATATATGTGTATATGCAAACATACGTCTAGTTAAATAGCATCAACAAAGTAAACCAACTTAAAATTAATATATGGTTGTTTTTTACAAAAGAAATTGAATAGGTTCTTCGGGTTAGACAGAAGCAGACTAGATCAAAATAATACGCACGTTTTTATTATGGTCAGATGGGTTCCCTTAGGCCTCTTTCATGTCCAACAAATCGCGAATGTCAAATTATGTACAGCTGTGTGTTTGTCCGTTATTAGATTTAGAGCTGGGTTTGGGGTCAAACCTGCTCTGCATGATCTGTAATTTGCGGGTTTCAATTTTTTCTGTCAAAAATTTTAATTTGCACAATCCGCAAACACAAATTTACATCTACATCTGTCCCATTTAGTTGTGCGGATAACCCGTGAGATCCTTAAGTTATATTTTCTTAAAAAGTAATATTTTTTATTTTTTAAAAAAAAATATATATATATATAGTATTATGTTTATAATTAAAATTTTACATATTTTAAAAGTTTTAAATATTATTTTCTAAAAATTCTTGAATTTTTAAAAATATATACCATTTTATAAAAAAGTTAAAAAAATCTGTAATTTTTTTTGCGAATTGACGGATACCTGCAATTCAAAATTCACCAACCCGTAACTACCGCAAAAAAATATTCATAATCTGTATCTATATCTGTAAATAAATTTTGTTAAAGTGTCCGATCCACATCCATTTCACAGCAGGTCAAATAGGGCGGAACCTACGGACTAAGTCTCAAATTTCCAGCTCTAATTAGATTGGACCGAAATGAATTCACATACTACCCTCACATGTTCTAAAGGTTTATGTATATATTGAATGCATTTTTTAAACAATCTTAACATTGCAGAAACGCATACAAGTACAGCCTCCTAAACACTTGTCTAGATCTGCAAGACCTATTATATCATCTATTCTACTATTCTTTCTCAACAGCGTCAACATATGTCATAAAAAAAGTTATTGCTACAAACGTAATGCATGTGAATTATATCCAGTTATATAACACGCAAGAACCTACAAACCAAAAATTGTCCATCCAGATTTATAGAGAGAAAACGTCACTTTGTTGTAGTTCACAACGCTTATCATGGAGTTTGGAGCTCGCCGCCTCGAGGAACAAACCCAAGACTAATCCATGATGATGATAATCGAAACCCCAACAACTCTTTTGAGTGTCTCTGCTATCGCCGCCGAGTACAAGTAATGTTCTAAAGGATGAAATAAAACATGCATGTGGCTCTACACACAGTTTCAATCGTACCATCTTTTCGATTTTTTTTTTTTTTTTGTGTTCGTGAATCGAACTTATAAACATGAAGCTGCATGGTGATGTTGGCAAATAAAATTTCACCCTCAAGAAGAAATAAATACATTTTTGATTTCATAGTTAATTAAAAGTAGTTTTGACCCCAAAAAAAGAGTTAATTACAATTAAAAACCAATACTTAAAGCAAATGTTTTGTTGTTAATCGGTTATATTTTGAAGCTATAAAACAAAGGAAAAAAAAAGATAAAAGCGATGCTAATAATTGTATTGAGCCTTGCCTTGTTCAGATATGGGTCTACAGGACTCACGAGAAGAGACTCAAACAGTGACGTGTAGGACATCAACGCAGGTGAGACAAAATTGATTAATCAATTTTGACAGTGTGTTGTTCCATTCACATCAAATCGTATTCATTCTTTTCCAAAAATTTAGTTATAATCTTATTTTCCAAAATTTAAATTACAAAATTGGTTGAATATGCATTTGTATTAAAAACAAACGGTAAAGTATTGGGTTGATTTTCTTTTTAGCTCAAAAGATTGTTGTCAGTAAAAAAGCTGATGAAATAAATTCTGAACATGCAAACGTTAAGGAATCAAGAAGACAGACTTTGTATTAGCAATTGAATTGAAAAAAAAAATTATTTACAAACTGAGCTTTAGATATACAAAGAATCCAAAGTACACTTCTACTCTCAATAATTCAAAATCAATTTTAAGTAACTAAAAAAATGATCAAACTAGAGGATGATGAAGATTTAAGGGTTATAAAAATGACCATGGCAGTGGCATTTCCAGTCCATGGGCTTGTAGTTGGAATACTGACCAAGAACGGTGGTTAGGGAGGTAGGAGGCCGTACGAAGCGGCCGGAAAACGGGTCAACTCGGGAGCGACCCGGGAGAGTGGGAACTTGAGTGGGCATGCAAGGATGGCAGCCATTGCATCTGTTATGGCAGCTCGGTGGTCTAGAACCTAGTCTTGCTTTATCGTAAACCAAAGACACCTGAATCAACAAGAAAACAAGTTAGTTTAGATCAATCAAAGTGGAAAAATGAGGACAAGTAACTTGAGTTTTGGAATTGGTATTGAGTGAAAGATAATGATTACTTGAGGAGAACTCGAAGGCTGGACAGGTTGAAGAGAGGATGAGAGTTGTGGAGAGATGAAAACAAGGAAGAGAAGAAAGGTAAGATTGTAAATAGTGATCATGTTGGTTTCCTAATTCAGGAGTTTCTCACGATACAGTAGAAACTTTCATGTGGGTCTAGTGAAAGTTGAAGACTTTTGAAAACAAAACAGAGAGGCTAGGTCTGGGAAATATCAAGACTTTGATAGGGAAACAGAGACAAGAAGTAGAAGAGAAAGAAGCTTTTATGATGAGAGAGAGAGAGCAGAACACAAGGGGTAGAATGGTAAATCGGAAGAAGTTGAAAGGAACAAGACAGAGTGGGGAAGACAGAATAGGAGGATACATATCAGAAGAGAGGCTCAGAACTAGCCTTCTTTCTATGTGTCACTTCAATCTTTCCTCTCATTTCATTTTATTCTTTTTATTATATATCTCCTTTGCATTGTTCATTTTAGCTTTGAGTTTTGACCAGATTCTTACATCTCATATTTGAACAAATCAACAAAAATTGACTCTGGATTGGGAATATCAGGGTTCAATGAGTTTTAGCTATAAAATCCTTGTGCTATTTTTTTGCCAATAGAACAGTTGGATTGATTCGAATTTAAATCTGATCGAATATATTCTAGTTGCTTGAAGGGTTTTTAGTGATTTAAATCTCAAACTATTTTTAAATCGGATGAAAAATCTCAAACTAAAAATTTATGTTTTTAAACCCTCAACTATTAAATTGTACTGGTACGTCAGGATCTGATTGGTCATGCGAATGAGGGAAGTGAGCTGGCTAACTCCTGTAAGCATCGGCTAACTCTGTGCCAGCAGCCGCGGTAATACAGCAGCCGTTCGGGATCGTATAAGGAAAACTCTATCCCGTTGTGGTTCGTTAATGCCGTTAATCCTCCATTAACAAAGTCTTCTTTTCTGAACCGAAATCCGTTAAATTGAAATGTGGTGTTTCATATAATTGTAAGAAAGACACAAGATGCTTATAATCAATATATACTTTAGTAATTTAAACTTCCAACCATATTTAAATCGGATGGAAAACCCTCAACTAAAATCGTATATTTATAAACTCTTAATTATTAAATCTTTAATGATTTTAACTCTCCGTAAACAAAGTTATCTTTTTGAACGATAACCGTTAAATTGGAACATAATATTTTATTTAATCACAAAAATAACACAAGATACTTAAAATTTCATTTATTAATGGGCTAGACAATCATGATTCATCCATAAATTAAAAAAAAAAATAGGATTCTTTCTTTTCAAGCACCATCGAAGGTAAGATAAGTTAAAGAGCTATGTTGTTTCTAATCCTAATTCTTTTTTTTCATATTCACCTTTTAATAAATTTTAGGTAAAATTTCGAGTGTGAAGAGATTGATAACCTAAATTATTTAACATTTCAACTATATTTCACCTTCAATGGTTCTTCAAAAGGAAGAAAAACCTTATTTTTTATTTAGGAATGAAACATGATTGTCCATGTTCATTGATAAAATGGTTTTAAGCATTTCGTGTTGTTTTGTGATTAAATGAAATATTGCGTTCCAATTTAACGGTCCCCGCTCAAAAAGATTGTTTTGTTTACGGAGGGTTAAAAGCATTAAAAGTTTAATAGTTGAAGATTTAAAAATATTAAAAAATTAGTTGAGGATTTTCCATCCGATTTAAAAATAGTTGGGAGTTTAAATCACTAAAGTATATATTGATTGTAAGCATCTAGTGTCGTTGCTACAATTGTATGAAACGTTGCATTTCAATTTGACGGGTCTTCGTTCAGAAAGCATGACTTTGTTAATGGAGGGTTAACGTTATTAATGGAGGGTTAACGTTATTAATGGTTTAATAGTTGAAGGTTTAAAAACATAAATTTTTAGTTAGAGGTTTTCCATCCAATTTAAAATAGTTAGAGGTTTAAACCACTAAAACCCTTGCTTAAACGATATCACATTCATATATAAGTAGCATGAGATATTTTTTATTTTTATGATTTTTTTTTTTGAAATTCAAATTTTATATAACAATCCGAAATTGGGATAAAGATTTGATTACAAGTGTTGATTCAATCAAAATTTCTTATGTCAAACTATTCCTAACTAGCTTCGTTCGACCTATGTCCCGGCGCATTCCGCTAGCTTAGGTTCATAATCTTTGAGGATCGAGAGTCGTTCTCTACCATCAACGAGAACCACAAGATTGAAAGATTCACCTCGTTTCCTCGAATGCTTGAGTCTTCTTATGTCGTCTCTGTAGTAGTTAACTCTCGGTGATATTATCTAAACTTATAATCTAATTCATCTTTGAAGCTCGAGCAACATAAAGCGAGATGATCAAAATACCTTGCGAAGAGAATCTCGATGCCGAACTCTACACCCGAAAATGATGTTTGGTGCAAGAAACAAGTTGTAATCACCGTGACTCCCTTCCTTAAGATCCTCCAAACATGTACAAAGAAGCTTAGCCGCACTATCGCACTAAGTCAAGTGAACTAATGCGGAACTGGGATTTGGGCGATGACCAAATGTGACACTGAGACGGCCAACGACTACGAACTGCCACAACATTTGAAGTCTCTAAAAACCAAAGATCAAAACTCTTAATCGATAGGATTGACTTTCGTTGTCAACGAAACCCAGTCAAAAAATGAAAACCATAGGCTAAGTCTTGAGAAGAAGGTGACCACCTTCAACCAAAGAAATGACAAGAAATGAAGCTGTGTAGGTGAAAATCAAAAGTGATGCAGTGCCGCTAGAAGAGACCCAAAAGTCATAGATGGCCTCCTGTGAAACAACTCACCACACCAATTCGAGTCAGTCCTGACCACGTACCATCTACTCATGCGTATGATGAATCAAGGCTCGCCTCCATTGTAATATGAACCCTCAAAGCTCACTGGGAAACATAGCAAGGGAGAACTCAGGCAACGACATTGCTGCAAGAGAACCATCCCTTCATCATTGCCACCAGATATTCCGTCCAAGACCGACAAGGATCACCGCCGGACCAGACAAAAGTCTAGCCAACTACCTTCCACGCTGACGATGAGAGCGGGAAGCAAACGAGAGGAGAAAATTGAACACTTTCTTACTCCCAAAAAGCCAACCAGTGCTGAGACCACCTTTCCCCGCCTCGCCATGAAGCCATGAGCAAAGGAAACAACTAGCATGTTTGAGAGATCAGAGCTTTCGTCTCCGCCTCCCATGTCCTCTGAAGCAAAGAGTAGTTACTCAAACAAACAATATCATTTAATGACAAAGAAAAAATGATAAAACTTTAAACACGTCAAGAACCTCGGTGAAGCAAAAGGTGGACATGAGCAGGAGTTAGAACTCCATGTTTCATCGGGAAACCTTGCTTGTCGCATCCTCCCATGATCTTGAATACGTACCCCCTTGAACTCTTGTATATAAAACAAAAAACAGATATACAATGTCAATAACCATTTACAATACTCATATAAAGACAAATAAAAACAACGAAGGAGCATTACAAATTTCCACTCGCCCAAAGCATCTTCACTATCTAAGTAATATATAAGATAGATGGATAACTCCTCTTATCACTAAATGGTTTTAGGCTGGAAATCCAACTAGCTTAACATGGTATCATAGCCTAATCCAAACAATCCAACCTGATCCATTATCGATCCAGCCCAAAGTCGGTCCATCGATTCTTGCCCAAACATTCCGAAATTGACGCTCAAAGAGCCATCATCTCGAAGGGGCGTATCGCCGTATTAGGGACAAAGGTCCCACATCGTAAATTTGAAGGGATCCTAATATATAAAATAGATATATCACTCATCTTGTCACCAATTAATTTTAGGTTAGAAGTCCATCTAGCTTAATAATATTTTCATGAGAGAGCCTCCTGTCGCAAAAAGCACGGCTGCAACATACAACGATAAATCACACTCCTGTCTCATTCATTCATGTTGTTCATGTCAATTCAGAATTAGCTAGTGAATATATCAAAGACATCCTATTTCAACATTGCAGCAGGAGATTATGTGTATATATAATTTATTATATCATCATTATTAATTACTAAAATTATTAATCATTTTATTATAGAATTAATATTTTGAAAATAGTATTGAAATCTTCTTTAAGTTAATCTTAAATTTATAAGAATTTTTTTCTAAATTAAACTACATTAAACAAATTATTGGCCTCATTCCCGGTGGTGCATGAAGTCCACTGGTGACCCGGGCAAGTGAGAGATTCGTAGAGGCTCTTCTTTGGAGATAGTAGTGAGGAACTGAGGATGTGAGCCCGTAAATGACAATGTTTTTCTCCCGTCCATTGGATTAAAGACCATAATTTAGAGTCTTTTACATAAGTTTTAAATTGGGTTTGAACATTTTAGACGAAAGATTGACACTTTATGAAGACCATAGTACACACTACTCATAATAAAACCCTAATTGCCCAAGTTAGCAAAAAGAACAACTATGACGGATTTTATGTCAACCTTGGAAAGAACGAAGCTTAAACTTGATCTCAAGATTTGGAAAGAGTAAAATTGAGATAACAAGAGAAAGTAGATTTTTTTATTATCATAATTTATGTGAGAGAAGAAATCTATAAAAAAAAAAGCTATATGTAAGATGATAGATTCAATTGATATGAGACACAACAGTGGTGATAGTTGAAGGAGATGTAGCGACTTTGAATAAGAGACGTGGAGATATTAGGTTTAAAGTCGTTTGTGTTTAGCTTTTTTTTGTTAACCAATTTTTTGTAGTTTGGTTTTACTTTTTAGTCTTTAAAGTTTAAACCAGATTTATATTTATAAAAATTTGTACACAATATTTAATTTAAACAATAAGACAGCACATAGTACGATTGACATGTTATATCAGTGTATATACATTAGTTTGAGATTTGAGACAGAATTAGGAAAAACTCTAATTTATTTTCTTAATTGTTTTTTTTCCAAAAAACTATTCCTTCTATGAAGTTGTTTTTTTTTTTTACAATATTAATAGTGTGCTTTTATCAAAAAGCATACGAACTTTCTTTGTTAATTTAATTTCACATTGGACCTATGACTGAATTAGTTTAGTCATTGAATCTACATTCAATCGTATTTATTGTTATTTATCAAATGATATCTATTTATATATAACAGAGTTTGCTTCCCTCCTGGGCATGCCAACTCAGCATCCAGGTCACAAATTCGTGCTTCCAGCAGCCGCCACGTGTACTGATTAATGAAACGATGAGTATCGGACTGTCTTTCAGTCTGGGATTTGTGGGCTTCGTCTTGCGGTTCGGTTACAGCCCAGCGAGTACACAATAAAGAATTAAAGAGAGACACTCTTACTCGACAACGCGGCCCATCTAGCATACAAGTTTATAAACTAAGATTATTTCCCATGCACGTACAAACGCCTTATAATGTCATGAGTTGAATTTTTACGGTTTTGTCATTCCGGTATAAGATTAAGTTTAATGGTTTATCATTCTGGTATAGCTTTCCTACTTTATTGGTGGTGTTTAAATGATATAGTTAGTTAATAGTTTTACGGTTTGGTCATTCCGGTATAAAATTAAGATTAGTGGTTTATCATTCCGGTATAGCTTTCCTCTTTTATTGGAGGTGTTTAAATCATATAGTTAGTTAATGGTAAAAGGCGAAATTATGGGCCATTGTACGTAAGTAATCTAAATATCCAATGCATAACATAAGTCATTACACTGACAAAAAATTAAATAAATGTTATAGTGCTCAAAAAAATATTGTGAAGTATTATAGTACTCACATTATATAGTGAAACAGTTACATAAGTTATTTAATGATTGTTAGGTGACACAAAAATTTAAATATGTATTAAACTTATTGTGTGTTCCAAATCAAAAAAAAAAAAATTGTAAACTTTTTAACAACTGATATACCAAACTTCTGGATATTATAGATACTACCATGCATATATTACTTTTTAAATTATTAAGATCTATAAGACGTAGTTCAATTATTATTAGGGGCCATCAAAAATATAAATAGGTAGTAAACTTTTTGTGTGTTCCAAAAGACAAAAAAAAAACAAGAAAACTTTTAAGAAAAGATTTACCAAACTACTGGATAGTATATATACTCTCCTGCATATATTACTTTTATAAAAAATAAAAAAAATTGATAAAACCGAATAACATTAATTTTTGAGTAAATAATCATTTATTGAGATGTATTAAAATCATCATATTTAGTTAAGCGGATGTAACGTTACCACCAACTTACATAATATGAAATCAATACTAAAAATCAATTAGTGTGTATAATTAGAGAGTGACGGTTTTTTTTTATCCAAAAAATTAAAAAATGATCTTTGTGAACAAGATTTAACAAACTTCTGTATATTAGTGCTGCTCCCATGCATATACAAATTTCATAAATGATTAATATTGATTTATTTTATAAATGATTAATATTATTTCCCATGCACGTACAAACGCCTTCATAGTGTCATGAATTGAATTTTTACGGTTTGGTCATTCCGGTATAAGATTAATTTTAATGGTTTAGAATTCCGGTATAGCTTTTCATCCTTTATTGGATGTGTTTAAATCATATAGTTAGTTAATGGTAAAATGCGAAATTATGAGCCTTTGTATTTACGTAAGTAATCTAAATATCCAATGCATAATATAAGTCATTACACTGTCAAAAATTTAAATAAATGTTATAGTACTCAAAAATTATTGTGAAGTATTATAGTATTCACCTTATATAGTGAAACGGTTACATAAGCTATTTAATGATTATTAGTGACACAAAAAAAAATATGTCAAAAACCTGAACCTAGAATACTTTGCATCAGAACCACTCCGTATGGTGTTTCAATACAAAGACTTAATGGGGTGGTGCTTGGAGTACAACAACCCTGAAGCCCATTATATCGAAGGTATAAATCAATATTTCTTCCACCATAACTCAGCCAAAGGACTAGAATATCTATGTCATTCAGCTCATGGGAATTATGACAAAGGTACGTATCTTTGTGGCTTATTACTGCTGTGCAACGGAAAGTTTAAAAAGGGGAAAAGGATAAATAATGGGAACACACAGTAACCACATCTAACAGTTGCTGGAGAAAGATAAAAAAGTACTAAGTGATTACAGTATTACTCTAGAAGAAATGTATCTGGCCAACATGGCCAGGCTCAAACCCCCAAAAAGCTGCATTCGCAAGAAGAAACATATGTGCAACAAATGTTACTATTTTTTTAGGGTTTAGATGTTTATGGATTATAATGCTTATAGATAGCAAATTATTTTATTATTGGCCTTATATTTATGAGAACTAATAAAAGTTTCATTTCCTGTTTGGCAAACAATTCGTCAAAATAAAGTAATAAAATAAGAACAAAAAGGAATATAAGTTATTTCGTTTTACCATTATCAAGTAGTGCTTGCTTATAAATACATTTATTATTTGTGTTCAAGGTTGCATAATTACAAATATCAATCTAACAAATACTTATCAAATAAAAAAACACTCAAACTATATATCATACTCACATACATGCCTCACTATATCAACTATAAAAATATATATAAAACAAAAAAGAATAGTTAATAATTAATAATATCCTACATCCCTTACAATAACAGACAAAAAAATAATTAGAATAAAACACCAATGTGTATTATATGAAAATTTCAGCTCATGAAATTATTTTTTAACTAACAACCCGCCCGTAGGGCGGGCCGACCCTAGTTTAATATATTTAAAAGTATAAAGTCTTAAATTAATTGATCACTGCAAAAATAATACATTTAATGTTTTTTCAGGTAAGGACCAAATGCTTTTACAAAAATTGGGCTTGATCAGTTGAAGCTGTGTCTTTATATTTTTTGCTTAAGATTTATGTTTCAGATTCTTAGTTGTGGTTTTGAATATATATTTTTTGCTGTGTATGTTTCTAAAGCACTGGAGAAAACTCTAGAGAAATTGATTTCGACATCTAATATACTTCCTTTTATAATATTTTGGCGTTGGATTCAATTTTTAAAACTAAAGCATGATTGTTTTAAAAGAAGTCTCTAGAATTAAAAATGGCTCTTCACAGCTTCTACAACCTCTTCCAGTCACCCATTTTATCTATTAAAAATTATATGTTCATTTCTGATTATATACAATGTTCTATAAAATTAAGATAATGATAATAATATTTTTTAGAAAAATACAACACAAATTATATAGGAAACTCTCTCAAATAGTTTCATTTGTTTTTTTTTTTTTTTTTTTTTTTTGAAACACAAGTTTCATTTGTTTTTTTTGTAATTTTACAACAAATATAACGTTATATCCATTTTAATTAATTTTAAAAGTTGAAATATTCAATTCTTATGATTTTTATTTACAATACAAAATATTTGAACAAGCAGCAAATAAGAGTATTCAAAATAAAATAATTTCACAGCTAAATAAAAAGTTATTTCATTTAAAAATCATAGTTGTACATGATACTATACTGTTATGCAATTTAATCAATCGTATTTAATAATCTCTAGTATAAATAAATATTTCACATGAATAATAGTTCACACATAATATATACTATTTTAAACTGAAAACAAATAGCAATTCTAATATTTAACAAAAACAAAATTTATGCTCGAAACGTGGACTTACCCTAGTAAAACATAATTTTGTTTTAGTGGTAAATATTTGTGCTAAAATATAATTATATGATATTACTATTTTCTTACTTTTATTTTGTATAGTTAAATAAAATATTATATTTAAAACTTTGAGTAATGAATATATATTTATGTCTTAATAAATTTGATTTCTAATTATACAAACTAAAATTTGTTATATATGATAAATATATTTATAGTTTTTTATATAAAACTGAATAAACTGAAAACCGATAGTATATAAATCGAACGAAATTAAATATGGTTCCAATATTGTAGTTAATTTTTATAAACTGAAATAACAAAAAGCCAAATTGAAATTGGATCGAAATCTAAATTGAACATGCTTATCATCAATAGAGTTAAAAAAAAAATAGGTTAGTTTTCAAAATAAAATAATTTGGAAGAACATGAATGATAAGTTTATAATAACAGAAATAGAAACCCGATGGAAATATTACGAACCGCAAAAATCGAATGAGCATTATGAACGGAAGCACAAATAACAGAGTCCAAAGAACAAATGGAGATCATCCAAAGTTCGGAGACACAAGGTCTCGATAATATAAGCCAATGTTTGATTGATGGAACATGGAGAGAACAAGACATTTTTACAGGTCAAAGATGATGATATTATACCACAAGAACATGTGATTATATGATGGGTGCCATGAATATCCGATAAGGTTTATCACTTTTGCATGCAGAATGTAAAGCTCTAATTTGGGCTACGAAGTGCATGAAGATCCTAAAAATTACATATGTAGTTTTTGCAGCGAATTATTCTTTATTGGTGAAGATAGTGTTAAAATTTAAAGAATGACCAACTTTTACCACCTACATGGACGAGTTTAGACGATATAAATATTTTTTCCAACTTCTAAATCAAACATATACCAAAACCACAGAACATTATGACAGACAAGCTTGCACGTAATGCTAAGTTCAACTTTGTTATATGTTGATTTTATTCCGCCGTCTTTACAGCTAAGCCGACACATACAATATATAATAGGCGAAGAGAAAGACCTTCATTTATTTAATAGCATTTGAGCAAGTTTGATTGAGGATAATCAACCTTACAGATTCCACTCAACCTTTTACACCGATGTATCGTACTCTCTCGACCAAATCATCATACAAAAATATTGCTAAATCTTTCCAAAGTTACAGGAGGAGGGAAGGCGCGCTACAACTTTGTTATATGTTGATTTTATTCGGCCGGTTTGAAGAGTACATCTAGCTAGTAGTCCTGGGAATCGGGTCAACCCGCGACCTGCGACCCGCGTATTTATGTGTTTTAAAAAAAAAAAAATTTGACCAGCTTGACCCGCAAAACAAATTTATCCAACCCGCACCCCCTGCCCCAAAATCCGCGGGTAATCCGCTTGACCTGTGGGTTAACTAAATAATAATAAAAATTATTTTTTAATATTTTTAATTAAAAAAAAAATTTTATATATATATATTTAAAAAAAAATAATAATAATATTAACGATTTTTATTATTTTTTCTTTTTAAAAAGTATTTTTTTACAATTTTTTTTTTGTGAGTTCGCGGGTATCTGCGTTTAAATTTGGGTTGACCCGCACTCATCCCGCTAGAAAAAATCTCAATCCACATCCGTCCCGTGACACGCGAAAATTCAAATTACTCGATCTGCATCCATCCCGCGGCGGGTCAAACAGAACGGATCCCGCGGGTTGACTAAAAATTCCGAGCTCTACTAGCTAGTAGTAATTATCTTGTTCTTAAATAAATTATATATATATATATAATTTATTAGTAAAATATTAGAAAAGTTCGCATGCATATATGATTTGTGATGTTAGGTCATGGAGGGTTTACATCACTAGCCGTCTTTTCAGTCATGAACAAAGATATAAAGTAGCAAATACAATCGACCAAATGTGTTGTTAGGATTTAAAAAATATAATCATGATACCAAGGCTTAAATAATCTTCGCGTACAAAGATATAAAAATAACGAATTAACATGAAATAAAACTTTGAAATATTGAAACGCTTGAAAATTTATCGAATTATCGTAAAGCAGGGAGAGACCCACAAAGAGACGTTCAAAATGGCGTTTTCATGTCACTGGAGCAACCTAAATACGAACTTTCTCAAACTTTCGGAGTTTCAAGCAGCAACGGGCTTAGCGGCAGCAGAAGAAAGCCTAGACCTCTTCTTGGCCAAACTTTCACTACGGCGATCACGCTGCTCCTTAAGTCTGGAGGCAAGAAGCTTCTGGTACTCTGCAGCATCAGAGTTAGCCTTGGCGATTCTCTTCTTCTTGTCTGCGATTCTAGCTCTCTTCCTCTGGAGAGTCAAAGGAGTCACAAGCCTCTGGATCTTGGGGGCTTTGCTCACTTCCTTGCCTACGTTACCAATCCCCAAAGAAGTGTAAGAGACCATAACTCTTAAATCTCAAGACTGTGGTTTTTGATTCTCTCTTTACCTTTCTTGTTTGTGAACTTGCGGCGGTAAGTGTTGACGTACTTCCTCACATCATCATCCTTGGTAAGGTTGAAAAGTTTACGGATCTTAGAAGCTCTCTTAGGTCCCCTCATCCTTGGCTTCTCGGTATCGGTAAGCCCGGGAAGATCCTTCTCACCTTTCTTGACAATGACAAGGTTAAGAACAGAGAGATCTTGGCTGACAATGCAACCACGAACAGACTTTCTTCTCCTCTCTCCAGTCCTCCTTCCATGTCCTCTGAAGCAAGGAGTACCTCGGTGAAGCAAGAGACGGACACGACCAGGAGTAAGAACTCCCTGTTTCATCGGGAAACCTTGCTTGTCACATCCTCCCATGATCTTGAACACGTACCCCTTGAACTCCTGCATATAGATTAAACACAAATTGAATAACCATTTTAAAGACTCATTAGACAACTAAAGAAGACATTTTTAACCTCGCCCAAAGCATCTCCGCTAACTTCCTGAGAGAGCCTCTTGTCGTAAAAAGCACGGCTGCAACATAACAACGATAACCAAACTCAAATCATTTGTCTAGACAGGGACCATTCACGTTATTCATGTCGGTTCGTAACTAGCTAGTGAGTATATCAGACACATACGATCTCAACATTGCATCAGGTACTAAACAGATTACGGCTAGGTGATGCTCCACATTGTACACTCAATTAGCCTAAGTTAAACAAACATTGGAGATAATTTAATACTAAATCTATAAGAGGAAGGATGGGATATGAATTAAAGATCTTACAGCTTCTGGTCGTCATCGATTTCGAGCTTCTTCTGGCATCCAGTAGTCGGATTCGCGACGTTGAACTGCGATTCAAACAAAACGAAACGAACAAACACGTATACATCAAGCTGAACATCTCCGAGAGTGAGTGAGAAGGAAAAGATGAGCTAACCTTCATCGTCTCCGATTGAAACTGGCACTACAACTGCCTGCGAGAGAAGATGAAAGATAAATATCTCGCGGCGCCAAACGGCAGTGAAACTAGGGCTTTATGCGGATGAGCATAATGGGCCAACTTATAACAGATAGGTGTAATAGGCCTAATTTAATCATTATGGGCCTAAAGGCCCAAAAATTTCTCACTAGTAATACTACAACATTTTAAACGGATCTAAATTTAATAATGATACGCCTTAGGCCCAATTATTTTTGCCCCATGATGGGCTTTAAGAATAATCAGAGGATTCCGGTTTTCATGGTGATTCCAAGCATCTTTCCTTTGTCATAACATAACCAGCAAAAACGCCTCAGTAATGTAATGTCTACATTGTCTTGTGTGTTGTGTTATATACCATATCTCAAATTAACAGACTGCTGAAATGGCTGAGTGATTTAACGCACAAAGACAGTAAAAAAAAAGAATAGCAAGTGAATTGGGCAAATAGTTTTATATTAAACAAAGAGAGATTCTCGTTGGGACATTTCGACGAACACCTTAAAGGCTATGTTAACAAAGACTAAACCTAAACAAACGAAGAATCGAAAACAAGCCAAGCTCTACAACACATACGAACAAAAGAGTTGCCCATCATCAGACTAAACAGAGAGCTAGATATCATACGTGCGTCTTCAAGCTCTTTCACCACGGATTCTCCTTGCGAGCTGGATATCCTTTGGCATGATCGTAACCCTCTTGGCGTGAATCGCACAAAGATTCGTGTCTTCGAACAACCCAACAAGGTACGCCTCAGCCGCCTCTTGTAACGCTGCGACAGCGCTGCTCTGAAACCTCAGATCGGTTTTGAAATCTTGAGCTATCTCACGGACAAGACGCTGGAAAGGAAGCTTACGGATCAGAAGCTCGGTGCTCTTTTGGTACTTCCTGATCTCTCTCAACGCCACGGTTCCTGGACGGAATCTGTGTGGCTTCTTCACTCCTCCGGTGGCCGGAGCCGACTTCCTCGCCGCCTTCGTTGCGAGTTGCTTTCTCGGTGCCTTTCCTCCGGTGGATTTCCTAGCGGTTTGCTTGGTACGAGCCATTTGATGTTTTGTAAGAAGGAAAGTTGTGTTTTGAGATTTGCTTTTGGAGAGGATGTGATCGATATGCTGAGTGAAGACGGGGATGTGATTTTATATCGAAGGGAAGAAATGAAATATTTGCTTTCATCCGTTAGATCTTTTGGCTTATCGACGGTTGATATTGCTTTTAACTATGCGATCCGCGTCATTGCTTATTTAGCTAATCAGGATGACTTGTGTATCCTTTGCAATCCGCGTCATTTGTCAACCAGCCAATCAGAATGCCTTTTTTGTATCTTCCGATTTATTTCCACGAATTAGGCGTACTTTTTTTACTCTTTTTCAATTACAAGGCACGTTGGGAAATAAAAATACAGAGGAGGGCCTTTTATTCTAATTAAGTAAAACATTCAATTATCATCATTTTCGAACTTTTAAAACATTCTATTTTGTTATACCCTTTTTATTAGTTGCTAATTGTGATCCATTATCACTATAACTAGGAGTAGCGCATTGTGGAGTTATAATAATTTTTTAAATATTTTATTTTATTTTTATTGCTATTAAATATAATAATTTTTAGAATTTAATTTATTAGTTTAAAATTTAAAACTATAAAAAAAAAATTGATTTAACTTTTATTATAAATTGATTTAGATTTAGTTGAATTTCAATAAAAGTCTAGTTTTATTTTCTAAAAATAACAATTATATTACATTTAATAACTGTAATTATTTTGATATCTAAATTTAGTAAATATGTTTTTGTTTTCTTTATATACATTAAACTGATATAAATTAATCTATTAATTAATATATTTAATAAAAAATAAATTGTTTAACTTAGATACTTTATCACAATTAAACGTGAATAAATTGATAGAAACTTAAATTAATTTTTGTATACAATTTAATTGATTTGTTTAAAATTTTAAACGTTTAACTATCTAAATATTTCTATTTGATTAATAATGATATATGCATTATTATCATGTTTTAGAAAACTTACAAAAATATAAATTTAAATCAATGAAATTGTTTGTCATATTAAGTTTGATGTCATGTCATATTTTTTTAGAAGTTATGTTATTTTTATGTTAATAAATGTGATGATGACATATAAGTAAATCAGTTTCTAAATAATATTTATATTTTTTTCTATATTTTATAGCTCTGAAAATATTATTATTAGCATATTTTAGAAAATTTACCAATAACATAAATTTACATAAATAAAATTGTCGAAATCACAATTAGCTTGATGTTATATCACTTCATATATAAATGTAATGGTGACACATAAGCAAATCACTTATCAAATAATTATTAAGGGTTTGAATGATCATATCAATCAATCCTTGGTTTCTAACTTTAGTATTTAGATTATATTATGTTTTTTAAGAATATTTTCTGCTTCAAAAAAAATTAGAATAATAAATATGTTTTAAACTTGTGATGGTTTTAGTCGACGGGCGGAAGCTCCAGAGATTCTTTTCGGCTCCATTTTTATTCTTTTGAATTTAGTTCTGGTTTTTAGGCGTGGTGTTCCATTCCCAGTGTAGAATCGTTGTTTTTACATTTTTTTTTTGATTTTCCCTTTAATGTTGTACAAAAAAAACTAAAAATATTCAAAAATATTTCAATATGAAAATTATTTTGAAAATGTGTTTTGTAGTGGCAATGCTTTAAAAGTACCTACGAGTACACATATGGCTTAGACATGAGGACTGATGGACCTATAGTCCAATTGTGGTTGTTTCTCATCTCAATTTTTATTCTAGAGTTTTTTTACTAGTCATTTGAAAATCTGATCATAAATTTAGTATTAAGAAACAAGTTTATAACTCAACCCCAAAGACAACCACATGAGTCCAACATGCATGTTCAAAACTATGGTCAAGGCCGAATGACATATAATTCTAGTTCAGTTTATGCATATCCTATCTATAGTCTTATATGCGACCATGCCTTATATGACTTATTCTTACATATGTATGTGAGTTTAATTTAACTAGAATCTTGACCTTTTGGTTTCAACCTATTTTATGATTAAAAATAAATCTCAATTTGATGCCTAAAATTCTCGAGGACAACATTTTTTTTGTTAATGTGATTGAACAATATGATTGAACCATGGTGTGACTTATCTAGTATTCAATTGAAAAACATCTTACATATTTTGTACATTTATACGGTTTATGTATTGATTTGTATGTAGTGTTACAAAAGAATATTGATTTGTATGTATTAAGAATATTGATTTATAGTAGAAAAACATTAGCAACTTATCCATTTATAACACAACCCAACATATATGGAAATAATATTATATTTGGTCTGATATGCGATGATTACTACGAACTTTGTCAATGTTAAATATCAATGAAAATTCAACAATTGGAAACAAAAATGCAGTATTAGTGGACAAGATTATTTTTGAAATTACACTCAATGTAATTCATGTATTGGGATTTTAATTTCCCACATTTACGGAGAGCTCGAAAATAAAATCTATAGATAAAGAATGTGTTTTATCTTACCAAACAAAATACATAATTAGACAAACCGATTCTCTAATCTCTAGTGAGATTTTTAGCATATTTTTAGCATATATTACACCGGTTCAGTAGTTGGCCATTTTCTCATTTACAAATGTGACTGAAATGATTGTTTTAACGATGAGTTTCATTCAATAAAATCAAAGACGAGTGTTGCTCAAGGAAACATTTAGAGAGGGGGGCAATGCATATGTCAAACCGAAAAAACAGAGAAATGCAAGTAAAAATGTATGCTGATTACTGGTTTCCCCTAAGCAATGTCTAGTCCTTCTGTCTTGGGGCCTCTTCATTTTCTTTGTTTGCATCTGAGACAGACCAATTTTGAACGCGTATACTTGCTTTTCGTGCCTACAAATTCGAAAGAATTGATGAGACATTGTATTAGAACACATACATGAAGATGAAATAAACCATATAAGCGAACCAAAAGCAACAATCAAACATTTTAAGTTACCTCTTTCTCCCAGTCACATCTCATAACGATAAAAATCAAAATCAACGTTTGAATGGCAGTTCCTCCGAATATCATACCAGCCCAAATGCCCTATAGCATAATAGCAATAGAATTATAGATATAACGAGATTAACGTTACAATATTTGATATCGAGTAAAGAAAGAAAAATTGGGTTACCTTGACACCAGACCTGAAAATCCAGCCCATGACATATCCTACTGGAAGTCCAATGAAATAATAGCATCCCAGGTTTATATATGCCACAAATGATTGCCAACCCGAACCAACCGCAACACCTAGTCAAAAGTCAGCTCACGACTGTTCACCCGGTTTATTTTGAGATAACAAAACGAAAATGAAATGGTTTTGTAACGTACCGGAAAGAACCGGTTGGATACTGTTGAGAAGAATCGTGAAGGCTAAAAGAATAGAGAGATCATTCACTGCTTTTATGACAGTTTCACTTGAAGAAAAAATCCAGCCTATTTGATCATGAAAAAATACTACAAGCACCGAAAAAATTATTCCGATGATTAATGATTGTGTGACTGATATGATCATTGCAAATCTTGCTCTTTGTCCACTGCCTGCTCCTAACTCATTCGCCACTCGTACGCTACAGTAGCACGTGATTAATTAAGCCATGAACTAGCATAACCAGAGATCTAAACGAAAATTATAAGTATCTATATAAAATCAATCAATTACCCGGTCCCGGCAAAGAAAGCAAGTGGAATCATCATTTCCAAACCATTTATCGACATGCTGCCAATGTAACTTGATGTTACAAAATCTTATCTAATAATACATATCAATCCAAAAACTATGACGTACCATATAGACAAAGAGTCGACAGCGATTTTTGTATCCTTTAGATTTCCAGTCATCACGATTAAAATCCTATAGTACCAATATTCCAAACTGTATCTTGATAAAAACAATCTACTGTAAGAAGTTTTGGTCCCATAGATAAACAAAACTTTTATAAAAAATTGTGACACAAGTGGCGTTTAACAAGTATTATTACCAAAGCATGATTCCAGAGGACGTGGAGAGCTTAGCGAATTCCCATAGTCTGGTGAAAGCTTCGATAGAAAAACCGGTCCAAGTGAGAGGACAACCGCCGCAAGTGGCGTAAGTAAATAACATGAAGACAGTGAGCCACCATGACACATTAATAGTAGCCATGGTCCCTTTGACTCCAAGTTTAAGACCGTACACAAAGAGCCAACACACAAATATGTGAACTACGAGTGCCACTCCAGACACAACTGCAACGACCTGGTATTGTAAGAGATGTATCAACCAAACACATTTAGAACCATCAAAGGACTAATCCGCCACTTCCCTTGTGACCTTTTAATTCTTTGTTTTTTTTTTGGGAATTACTAGAGGGTACAAAGCACCAACCATATTAAATTCAAAAAAATGTTATTTAAATCATCAACTTTTAAATTTAATTGAAATAAAGTACAAATTTACCAGTAAACCAAAAAATACTCAATTTTATTGACAAACTATTTTAATCATAATTTTTATTGATCATAACATTTTAGGTATATTGTTAGTCAACAGTTTAACATGAAGATAGTGAACCACCATAGACCTAAAATAGCTTTTAAAATAGCATAAATATAAATCAATTTTTTTTTTCAAAAAATTGAAAGTTAAATTTTAGACTAAATTATTTAGTAACTATAAATTTTTATAAATTGGATAATTTTTTTCACAACAGAAATCAAACCCACACCTTTTAATTCATAATTTAGATACATACCCTATTCTTAAGCTGGCATTGGAAGAATCGGCTGAGAGGGAAATAGAAGGCAAACGCGAAATGTGTAGGAATGGCCCAAACGGCGATCACACCTGAGAGCTCGGCAATATCTTCAGGCTGGCCAAAGAACTTAAGAATCGGAGATGCAAATAAGTACATAGGAAGGAGCAAGGTGGCGAAGAAGAAGAGAACAATCCAAGAACGCTGCATATACACTCCCAACATCTCATATTTCTTAGCTCCAAACGCTTGACCGCACAACGTTTCCAACGCACTCGCCATTCCAAGCTGCATATATTCATATATATATATAGTTTCTTAGAAAAATTAACATTATATAATATAATATAAGGTAGAAAAATGTTTTTGCATATGTGCGTGTGAATACGAGGAGTCCTAGGTTGAAGCCGATGATGACGTTGTTGACGATGGAGATGGCGGCAAGTTCGAGCTCGCCAAGGTGGCCGGCGAAGGCCTGAGTGATGACCAAGATCGAGTAGGTCGAGACTCTGGAGAATATGGCCGGTCCAACGATACGCC
>MU107570.1:10552-46649 GCA_012274485.2 Sinapis alba | reverse complement strand
GATGAGCTGTTTCTTGGAGAGAATCTTGGGCTTTGATGACCATTGTGTCCGCTTGAGAACATCAGCCTCTGGGAGTTTTGAAGCCTTAAAGTATTGATCATTAAATCATTCTTACCAAACATGTTGTTGTTATTGTTTTGTCTTCTTTCGTAGAGTTTAAAGCTGTTGGTTTTCTTGATGGGTGGGATTGAGAAACCTCCTTTGTTGTTGTTCAGCGGAGAAGGAGCTTTGTGGTGGTTTTCAGTGTTGGTATCGGTGGAGGAGCCGGTCAGCATCTGCACAACTTGTTTGAAAGTGGAAGTGTCTGCTTGAACAAATGTTGTTGGGTAAGGATTTGAGAGATGTTGATGTTGGTCATGATGAGGATGAGGATGAGGAGGAGATCTTGTCTGAGGCTGAAACCTAGGAGATGAGATTATTGGAGGGGAGTTTTGCATGATGTGTTCTGGTTTTGAACAGATGGATGATGTTGATGAGACCTCCATTAATGTTATGCCTTTGTGTGTATATGAGGGGGGAAGAGAGAGATTGATTGATTGAAAGACAATAAGAAGAAGAGTGGAAGTTGCCGATGTGAATAATGTGTAATGTTGTTTGGTTTTGTCGTGCGACGACAATTAAAAAGACTTTTAAGGTGAGGTGTCATGGACCCATCTCATTCTCTCTCTCTCTACCTCTTAAACTTCTTTTTTCCTCTTAAACTTTCTTTATTTCTTTCTGTGAAACTAATTTTTCTTTTAGAGCATGGTATTCTATTTTTTTCCCTAAACACCAAATATAAAGGAAGAATCACTCTAGTAAACACTAAATTTTACACTAAATATAAAGATGAACAATATTATTCCAAATATCGAGTAACATTATCTATTTACTCTATTTTTAGAATTGAACTTTTTCTTTACGAAAGGATTTCTTATTATTTATATTATTTATATGTATACATTTTCTATTTAAATAAGTTATATGTTATTGTGTGGTACATTTAAATATAATTAAATTAATAATATTAATTATTAAAATAGTTGAAACTTTAAATATATTAATAGTAATAACTTATATAAACTAAAAATATAATAACAAGATAATTAATAAACTAAAAATACATAAACAAATTCAAAATAATAATATTGTAACTAAAAAACTTATTATAACACATAATTATGATTTAATGTTCTGATAGATTGTTTCCAGATTCATCAAAATTATTTATAATATTATCCAAATAAATTAGATGAAAAAACTTGTTGATTCATTATTTTTTTAAGATTTGAGTTTTTTTTTTCTTAAATGTTCAAATGTTTGGATTTTCTATAGAATTTAGGTTTTGAAATAACATTTATTTTGTTCTTTGAAATCATTCAATGAATAATTTTTATTTTGCATCTTCAAATGGTGTTGTCTTTTAATAATATTATGGTAGTATTAATATATGTTACAAAAAAATAAAAGTACAATTTTAACATTTCATAAGTAATGGGTTATACAAGAAATTAATGAATAATTAAAAGAGAATATTCTTATAATATTTTTTAGAATGAAAATAGATGTAATCAGTAGAACAAAATTTTAATTTTAAGTTAATATATTTTCAAAATAACAAGTAGAGGTAACTATTCAAGATAATCTAAAAAATTAATTTGTAAGACTTATGTTCTGAAAACTTTGTACACATTTATCTACGTCTTATAAAATTATAATCAAGTGTCTGAAAAATCTATCAATATATATTTTAGAATAAAATGGGTGCATAGATTTTTTATTTTGGAGAGAAAATTCAATTTTGTAATTCTAGTGGGAAAATATGATTTACAGTTTTGATGGAAAATTATAAAACTATATTTTATGATTTTGGCAAAAACATAATTTTAACGATTTTTGTAGAAAAACATAATTTTACAATTTTGATGAAAAATACAATATTATAGTTTTGGTGAAAAAATTCAATTTACGGTTTTGGCAGAAAATATAATTTCCAGTTTTATCGAAAAACACGATTTTCCGGTTTTGATGAGAAACACGATTATGTAAATTTGACAAAAAAACAATTTTACGGTTTTGGTGGGAAAAATATGATTTTCAGTTTTGAAGGAAAAACATGATTTTGCGATTTTGGAAAAAACATAATTTTATAGTTTTTACGGAAAATACGATTTTAAGATTTGTCAGAAAATTTTAATTTACATTTTAATGAAAAACTTGATTTTGTGTTTTTTGAAAAATATGATTAAATTTGGTTTGTTAGAAAAGAAAAATATAATATTTCTATATTTTGAAAAATTGTGTGTTGGCAAAAAGGATATGAAAATTGGGTTAGATTTACTTTATTAAAAACTATTTAGATATATGAAAAACTAAATATAAACTTAGCTTAGTGAATTTGGTTTTAAAATGTGTTGTTTTTTGTTTATATATTTAATTTGAATTTATGGTCGTTGTAAATTATTATTGGTTTGGTTATGGATACTTCATTATCCATTCTAATGCAAACCAATATCCATTTTGTTCATTAATTTATTTATAACCTATTTTCTATATATTAACATCTATAGTTTATAGTGTACTGAATTGATCCATTAATTTGTATTCATTTTGACCACCCTACACTTAGAGGTTTTGCTTAAACGCACAAACATACATGCTCAAAGCGAGTTATTAATTGGTGAGCTGATTCAATCTAGTTTAATTTTGATGAGTGTTCTGTATGGACTATTATTATGGTTATAAACTATGAGAATAACTCTAAAGATAATTCGTTTAGTATACAAATCTTATCTAATCCACTTCACAAAAATATGACAGATTAGACCAAAAATGAGAAATAATTTACCTGAATCATATTCACTATGAGCAACTGTATTTTAACATGTGTAACCACAACGAATGACTAAAAATTTCTATAATACAGTAAAACCTCTATAAATTAATAATGTTGGGACTACACCAAAACTATAACTTTTTATTAATTTATAGAGATTATTAATTTATCGATATACTAATTGAACCAAAAACTCAATTTGGGACTATAAAACTATATTATTTTATAGAGATTTTTAGTGTATATTAATTTATAGAGTATTAATTTAAAGAGGTTATAGTGTATTTGTCTCCATTAATCTGAAGAATCACATCTTTTAAGAACTAAGCTATATACTTTATTATAAAACGATTTAAGTAATTATTAAGATACGGATAAAGATATATTCCTAAGTCTATGGGGATTGTGTATATCTACGTTTATGTTTATCTCCTAGAAGCCATAGGCTTTACGTTATATATATATTGTACTTCATTCATTAATAATACACAAGCTTATGCATATTAATTTATGGTATCAAGAGCCTACGATCTAAAAACTCTCGAATTTTTTTTCTCTTCTTACTAAATCGTGTTTGATCATCGTCAAGCTTTGTGATAATGGCTGATGATACTCAGACATCTTCTTCGAATACTACATCAAATACTACTTCTGCTGGTGTTCAACTTGCATCACCATTCTACTTAAATCCTTCTGATAATCCAGGTGCCTTGATAACTTCGGTTCTACTAACAAGCGATAACTATTCTGAGTGGTCTACTGAGTTACGAAATTCACTACAAGCGAAACAGAAGGTCGGTTTCATTGATGGAACTATTCCAAAACCTGAAGCAGAACCAGATCTTTCCCGATGGTTGGCAGCTAACTCAATGATTGTCGGGTGGATCCGGACGTCTATTGATCCTAAAGTTTGATCAACTGTAACGTTTGTTCCTGAAGCTCATAAACTTTGGGAAACCCTAAGCTTCCGCTTCTCAGTTAAGAACGGCACGCGTCTACATCAGCTTCAAGACGCGATTACTCATTGCAAACAAGATGGTCAGCCGGTTCTCGAATACTATGGACGACTTACGAAGTTATGGGAAGAGATGCAAAATCTCAAAACATCTCGCCCGTGTACGTGTGCTGCTGCAGCTGACATCGAAAAAGAAAGACAAGATGAAAGGGTACACAAGTTCTTGTTCGGGCTTGATGAATCCCGTTTTCTATCTATACGGTCTCGAATCACAGATGAAGACCCTTTACGGGATCTCAATATTGTGTATTCGAGAGTAATTCGAGAAGAACAAAACATGATAAACTCGAGAGCTCAGGAGCAACGGTCTGATGTTCTAGGCTTCTCAGCCAAATCAGAGATTTCTAATGCTACTTCTATGACTCCTACTATTCAACGTTCAAGAGATCCTAATCGTTCATGCACTCATTGTGGACGTACGGGTCACGAAATCTCAGAATGTTTTCTGGTTCATGGGTTCCCGGAATGGTATACAGAACAACAACAACATCGTCAATCTGGTTTCTCTACTCAAAATACAAGAGGCGGTCGTGGTGGTCGTGGAAATTCAAACAGGGGACGGGGACGAGGTCGTGCTAACTCGGCTCAAGCTGTCTCTCAGGCCACGCCTACGTTTAATTCTGATCAGATCGCCTCCCTAATCTCTCTTCTTCAAAGCCAGCAATCCAATATCTCATCGGAACGCTTGTCGGGTACAACAAATTTAACTGATATCATTATTGATACAGGTGCATCACATCATATGACTGGAGATATTAATCTTCTTCATGATGTTACTGATATTCCTTCTTCCTCGGTTACGTTTCCAAATGGACAACGTTCGAGAGCAACAAAGCAGGGCACGTTGAGGCTCAGCAAGGACTACTCACTATATGATGTTCTATTTGTGCCTGATTTTCATTGCACTCTCCTCTCAGTGTCCAAACTATTAAAGCAGACTGGTTGCATAGCGATTTTTACTGATACTTTGTGTGTTTTACATGACCGTTTTTCGAGGACTCTGATTGGAGCAGGTGAAGAACGTGAGGGGGTATACTACTTTACGGGGGTGAAGGTTGCACGTGTTCATGGAGCAAAAGCATCGCAGTCGAGTTCTGTTTTGTGGCATAGGCGACTTGGTCATCCATCCTACAAAGTGTTGTCTACCTTACCAGTTTTTTCTGATATTACTTTAGATTCAAGTGTTTTTAGTCACTGCGATATTTGTTTTCGCGCTAAACAAACGCGCAAGGTTTTTGCAGAAAGTATTAATAAAGCAGAGGCTCCTTTTTCTCTTATTCATTGTGATGTTTGGGGTCCATACAGAACTCCTGCCTCGTGTGGTGCTGTTTATTTTCTCATAGTGGTTGATGATTTTTCTCGAGCTGTGTGGACATATCTGATGCTTGAGAAATCAGAAGTTTCAAAACTACTACAAAATTTTTGTGCCATGAGTGAACGACAATTTGGTCTGCCTGTGAAAATTGTGAGGTCTGATAATGGGACATATTTCACGGTTTTGAAAGCTTATTTTCAGGGCAAAGGCATCATTCATCACACTTCATGCGTTGATACGCCGCAGCAGAACGGTAGAGTGGAACGCAAACATCGCCATATCTTGAATGTCGCCAGGGCATGTATGTTCCAGTCGCGTCTCCCAGTTACCTTCTGGGGAGAGAGTATTCTCCCAGCTGCACACCTCATTAATCGAACACCTACTGCAGTTCTTGGAGGCAAAACTCCATACGAAGTTCTACATGGCAAGTCGCCTGTTTATGATCTTCTCCGCGTCTTTGGATGTTTGAGCTATGCTCACAAACGGAGTCGAGATAAGGACAAATTTGGTTCTCGAAGTCGCAAATGCATATTTGTGGGTTATCCTTTTGGCAAGAAGGCTTGGCGTTTCTATGATGTTGAGACTAACGAATTCTTCATTAGTCGAGATGCTCATATTTGTGAGGATGAGTTTTCGGGAGTACAAAGTGATTCGTATGTCTCTCCACCTCAAAATCTTACGGACACAGTGTTCGACGATTGGCTTCTGCCAGGTTCAGAATCGAGGGGGAGCACGACTCTTTCATCGAATATACAACCTACCACAATATCACCCATCTTGCCGATTCCACCATCAAGGGGGAGCATCACTCCTCCTACCATAATTTCTGCCTCAGATAACACTGATCCTGTTGATACTTCTTTGCCATGTATGACTCCCACTACTGTTCCTACTTCTTCGACTCCCTCTCCAACTGTAGACACTCTGTCTACTGAGACGGAGCTTACGTCTCCAATGGATAAAACAACTACTACTCAGCCTGAAAGAGTACTCCATCTACATCTCCTCGATCTCCAGGGTTACTAGATGTTCTTGGTCGTGGTCACAGGAAGAAGCAACCATCAGTGCTGCTAAAGAATTTTGTTACTCATTCGTCAATAGCTACTACCCCCCCTCACGCTTCAACTGCTTATGGTCCTAGTCTCTCGACATCGGTCTAAGGTAAAACACCATATCCTATTGCTAATTATACATTTATGTCTATGTTTAATGCATCCCACCAGGCGTTCCTTGCTACTATTACTACGGATATTGTTCCAACTAGTTTTCAAGAAGCAGCTCGTGATCCTCGGTTTAATAAGGCTATGAAGACAGAGATTACAGCTCTTGAGGAACAACATATGTGGGATGTTACTACATTTCCCCCTGGGAAGCGAGCAATCAATAGCAAGTGGGTTTACTCGTACAAATACAGAGCTGACGGTACGGTGGAACGACCTAAAGCTAGACTAGTGGCTTGCGGAAACAGACAAAAACAGGGCAGTGACTACAAAGAAACTTTTGCACTTGTTGCAAAGATGAACACGGTGCGTTTTCTTCTTGCTCTTGCTGCTGCTCGTCGATGGGAACTCCATCAAATGGATGTCCATAATGCTTTTCTACATGGGGATTTGAAGGAAGAAATTTATATGACACTTCCACCTGGATTTCAAACGAAGGATCCGTCTAACGTTTGTAGACTAAGGAAGTCCCTTTATGGACTCAAACAAGCACCTAGGTGCTGGTTTGCAAAGTTAAGCAAAGCTCTTCTAGCATTTGGTTTTGTTTAAAGCTACGAAGATTATTCTCTTTTCTCACTTATACAAGACAACGTGTGCTTACACATTCTGGTATACGTCGATGATTTTATCATTGCTGGAAACGATGTGTCTATTATTCAACGGTTTAAGAATTATCTTGGTAAGTGCTTTAAGATGAAGGACTTGGGAAAACTCAAGTATTTTCTAGGACTCGAACTTGCACGTGGACCACAAGGAATATTTGTTTCTTAGCGCAAGTACGCCTTGGATATAATTGCAGAGTGTGGTCTTCTTGGTGCTAAACCCTCTTTGGTTCCGACTGAGCTAAATCATAAGTTCGCACTAGCTAATGGTCTGGCCTTAACAGATGCAAGCACGTATAGGCGATTGATCGGGCGTCTCATTTATCTTACCTTTACAAGACCGGAGCTCAATTACATTGTACACATTCTTTTTTTTTTTTTTTTTGAAAGAATTTTAAATTTATTCAGATCAAAAAAACATTTTTACATCATGTGTAACTTTGTTTTTAAGGAAAAACTAATCAACTCTGAAGCTATGACTACTTTTATGATCTCAACCTATCGAGAAGCAAACCATAAACCCATTGCATGAGAATATTTTGCTTCAATTCTTCCTCGTACTGAATCGATGCTATTACATATGTGTTTGTCGACGTACATAATCAGGATAGCCGGCTCATGAGATGGTTGACCATGCCTTCTTCCATTTCTCTCTCGCCATATCATGTAGACTGTTGATTGAAAAGCCATACGAACCAAGAACTGCCTTGTGCTTTCCAAACTAGAGTCTGTTAATCTTTGTAAAACCAGGCTCCAGACATTCGAATAATTATGTAGTAATAGGTTTCTTGTGAGATTAGACCAAATTGACTCAGAGTAAGAGCACTGAAAAAATAAGTGATTTCTCGTTTCGATGCTACTGTTGCAGAGAGTGCATGTTGCATTGGCCTGAGAATTCCATAGCAAAATTCTATCTCCAGTTGATAATCTGTTATGAGCAGCAGACCAAGCTATCACTGAAAATTTCGGAGTAGCAAACTTGAACCAAATGCCCTTACTCCAGTCAACCACAGGATTTGATTCTCTAATCATTTCCCAAGTCTGTCCTGAGTTAAAATGTGGTTTAAACACATCGCCCTTCCCTTTCTATAACACCTCGTCTTCACTCTGTTGCAGTCCCACTTCTCTGAGCTGCATGATCTCATTCTCTATTAGTAACAGATTAGGAGATCGGTGACGCCGTTGTCTATATTGCTGAACTGCTCTCTCCACTGTAGCATCTAAAGGGATACCAAGATCAATGCACCCTCTCTCGCCTGTTAGTTCCAAAAGCCTACCCAGTGGAGACCAATTATCGAACCAAAAGGAGGAAAGAGCACCACTTCGTATTCTTACATTGTACACATTCTTTCTCAATTTATGCAGAAACCGCGACAGGAACATTGGCTTGCGGCCCTGCGTGTTGTACGCTACTTAAAGGGCAGTCCGGGTCAAGGGATTATGCTCAAATCCGCCTGTGATATGCGCTTGACAGCTTACTGTGACTCGGATTGGTCGGCGTGTCCATTGACCAGACGATCGTTGAGTGCATATGTGGTATTACTAGGAGACTCGTTGGTGTCGTGGAAGACAAAGAAGCAACGTACGGTATCTCGCTCATCTGCTGAAGCAGAATACCGATCCATGGCTGATGCTACCTGCAAATTAATATGGATGAAACGTCTGCTTACTCAGTTCGGTTTCCATCATACTTGTCCCATGAGCTTATATTGTGATAGCCAGTCTGCCATCCACATTGCCAAGAATCCGGTCTTCCATGAACGGACAAAGCATGTTAAGAATGACTGTCACCTAGTCAGAGATGCGGTTCAAGCAAGGACACTTACTACCGAGCATATATCTACTAAAGAGCAGCCTGCAGATCTTCTCACCAAGTCATTGCCTATTCCGACATTTCAGTATCTTCTTTCCAAGTTGGGTATTCAAGACATTTCATTACCAACTGAGGGGGAGTATTAAGATACGGATAAAGATACATTCCTAAGTCTATGGGGATTGTGTATATCTACGTTTATGTTTATCTCCTAAAAACCATAGGCTTTACGTTATATATATATTGTACTTCATTCATTAATAATACACAAGCTTATGCATATTACTTTAGTAATCTTGTTCAACTACTGAAATAAAAGAATTCCATTGTTTTTAATGAGTTTGAGTTAATGTTTTATTATCATTTAATAAATGAGTTTAGGCAACAAAGTTCGAATGATTTGGAGAACACATAGATGTCAAGTGAGTCAACCTCATGAGTTAAAATTTTATTTTCATCTTTGAAAGAGAAATACTAAGTTTATACATATTCTAAATTTTATATAATTATTAAATATTAGCAGTCAAATACATCTACCAAACATATATTTTATTTTTGGTTAAGAATTTCTTGGGATTGAACATATGTCTTTATTTTTATTATTTAACATTTTCTGTATTTTATTTTTGAACTGAGGCTTAACATTTTATATTTTCAATACAAATAGGTGGCTTTTATGCCATTTTAAAAGAATTTTCTGAACAAATATAAATTTTTGTAAAGAAGTCTATTAACCAATGTTCGAAACTACGCTAGGCGTAAGTCGGGCGGCTACTATGGGACTAGCGAGTTAACAAAAAATCGGAGATTAATCGGAGAGTATTCGGGAAGTAATTTTTAATGATTTAATACATTATATATATATATATATATATATATATATATATATATATATATATGTATATATGAAAGTATATGTTAATGAGTATATTTTAATTAGTTAATGCATTTAATATATATAACTATATTTTTTAAACGCATTTTAACTATTTCAAACATGTATTTAAAACAGAATAATGTACTGACTTCAAAATTATTTTAGTTGGTCAAGTCATTAATCAGTTTGGTTTAATTATCCGGTTAAAATAACTGGTTCAGTTATATTATGGCTTTGGTCTTTTTGGAGAAATCAGTCGGAAGCTTTATCCTTTTTCTTATTTATTTTCTTGGGTCAAATATCCTTTTTCTTATATTATCTCTCTTTTCTTCTCTATCTTCTCTTCTTTATCATCCTCCATCATCATGTTCTATGATTCATCTCTTCTTTGCTCATCTTCTATCCTATCCTGTTTCAGTCTCATCTCACTATTACTAATTTTTACCTTGGATATAAGAAATAAAAGAAAGCAGATGATGAAATATCTCGATTCAGTTTGATTTGGATTTGTTCTTGATTTAAGATTGAACAATTGAATTAGGGTTTCTGTCAAAAGTTGCGTTTGATGGCAAATTGAACACAAAACTCACAACCAAAGGCAGAAAACATGTGGGCTTTGATGGTTTTAAGAGACATGCGACAAGATTTATCGGATTGTTCCAACGCGTTGAGAGATTTACGCGCCGATTATCGTTTTACACGGACTAGACGCTCAAAAGTCGGACCACCGCACAATCAAGCCGATCAGCATATATTCGCCACGGTGAGCTTCCGTTGAGCGTATATGCGTCCGAGTATCCGGCAACGCGGCCGCGTTTTTGAACATTGCTATTAACTAATCGATAAAGGCTGACAAAAAAAAACTAATCAATAACTAATCAATTTCCTGAGCTATATATATTAAATGCAAACACTGTTTTATTAGAAGATTAAGTTTCCAACAATATATATAGAGAAATTCCCTTAGATAGCCCATTTTAGTTTGTTTGTCACAAAAATAGTTTTTAAGGAAGAAAATGACCAAAATGTTTTTTTAGAAGCTAAAAAATTCATTTATATGCATTTATACCCCTAGGGTTAACTAATTTGCACTTTAGGGTTTATAGTTAAGGGGTGGGTTTGGGGTTAGGGTTTCAAATTTCCAAAAAAAAATAAAAATAAAATCAAAATTAAAAAAAAAAAGTCTATTTTGGTCATTTTATTTTCTGAGATCTATTTTTGTGACAAAAACTTAAAAAGAGCTATTTAAGAGAATTGCCATATATATATATATATATTCTTTGTCTTTTGACAACAACAGAAGAATGCGAAAAGAGTATTCAACAAATTGATAGAAATGAAGAAATCA
This sequence comes from Sinapis alba, assembly GCA_012274485.2. Taxonomy (NCBI): domain Eukaryota; kingdom Viridiplantae; phylum Streptophyta; class Magnoliopsida; order Brassicales; family Brassicaceae; genus Sinapis; species Sinapis alba. The sequence continues at coordinate 35,644 of MU107570.1, read as the reverse complement.
TCAAAGGGGTCATAACTTCAACAAATAAGTATCAATAGATTGGAACTTAGAATTTTAGAACTGACGTAGAAAATACATCCACATACATTATAGGTAAGAATCATATATTTAAGAATATCAAATCTTCTTAAATTATGGTGGTATATACTGTTTATTGGAATCTGATGACGCCCAACAACATGATATTAGAATAATTCATATATGTCGAACAATGACTATTGAGAATTTTCTTGTAGAATCTATACTCATGTTAGCAACGCAACGTTCTTAATTTTTTGACATGATTATTTTTGTTCTCTTTTCATCAATCGGATATTTCTAACCATTCGTCTGTTCTCACATGTTTAACTTAAGCAATTTGAAGAAAAAAAAGAACTTAAGAAATTTGTAACTTATCGTTTATATCAACACACATTATAAAATTATTACAGTCACCAATTAAGATATTATTTATTTGTCAACAATAATTATAAGATCTAAAATTAATGTATATGATTTACGACCCCACATAAAATTCTGATATATAGTTTTGTCTTCCAAATATCCATAGTATCATATGGTATCAAATACACGAACTTGTAATATTTAAAATTAAAAATTTAAATACTTGTTTGAAACATCACATGTCGTATCCAGGGAAAACGCAAAAGAAAAACATATCCAATTAATTACCAAATTTATGTAAGACCAATATCAAATTACAAAATAAAAAGTGAAAGTAATGTTTGATATAAACAAAAAAAATCGGTGATCTAATTCGAATCTAACACCATTATATTTCTTTAAATATTTTATATTTAAAAATAAATAAAATTAGGGCAATTCTCAAATAATTTTTAAAAATAAGTTTTTATTACAAAATAGATTTTAAGAAAAAAATGACTGAAATAGTCTTTTTAAAATTTTTTTAGTATTTTATTTTTATTTTTTTTTTAAATTTGAAACCATAAAACCAAAACCCCACCTTTTAACTATAAACCATAAGTCTAGATTAGTTAATCATAGATATATAAATATATATTTATCTCTTTAAAAAAAAAATTTGGTCATTTTTTTTAGAAGCTATTTTTATGACAATTTTTTTTAGAGCTATTCTATAGTATTTGTTGTAAAATTATATATCCAAACTTTGTGATAAAAAGATTCACTGCCAAATAAACACCTTACCGTTACAATGTCATTATCTTCAGTCAACAATCTCCATAACCATAAACATTTCTACCACTACCAATCCAATTCGCGATGATAGGAAAGTGGTGATGGTGGCAGTAAATAGTAATGATAAATTGATAACAAATTGACAATGTTGCATTATTTAGAACTTAATATATACCATGCATGTTTGAATTTAAGTTATGACACGACGATGATAATTATACGTACTACAATTTTTCTATATTTACTTATGGATATATATTATTACACTGCGTATTAGATTGCAAGTTTTTTGATCCACATTCTGTAGTTTCTATAAATTGAGGATTGTTTTTGCATGTTTCCCCTTGTCATTCATCGTTATTTGTTTTGTACTTTATGGTTTCCGTTTCCACCTATGTTTTCTTACACATATTCTCTAACAAAATTTAAACAGAAATATTTTACAAGAAAATAATTAAATAGAAATAAAACCTATATGAGCTCGAATATGTTCTCGTTACTGTGAGTTCCAACAACAGTTACACAAATTAGTGTGAACACATGAGGAAACAAGTTAAAAAAACGGTGATCGTATCCTATTCTTTATATTTTTTAATTATGTTATTGTCAATAGAAAAACAACAAATATTAAGAAGACAGAAAAGATAGGAAAAAATAACATAGAAAGTAAGAATTGTGGGGACTCGAATTCAATTGGTGAAAATGTCGTCCCTCCGTGAAGAATCAAGTTCTTTCAAACTCCAAATCATTAGTGTTTTCTAGAACCCACTGATTAAAAGATTCCCTTTATTGCACACAAATGTGCAAAGCGAAGCATATATCGATCTTATTATTGTAATAAATTAAGGAATTCGAAGTCTTCTTAAAGTCTATTGTTGGTAGATAAATACCACAAGGATGAAGGATCAGAGTGCAGAAAAAGTAGGGTCGGCCCAAACATTGCGAAAATACATAAACAATGAAAATAAATAATGGACATTTTAACATAATTCATACGTCCTAATCAGTCGTTTATTTGACTTATGCTAGACTGCTAACACTGATTAGAAGTATCTTTTTCGACCCAAGCTACATGTATGTAATGTACATACATGTGTTAATGTGTAGGGATGTTGTCATGGGTAAAATTACCCGACCCGGCCCGAACCCGAATTAAACCCGCCAAAAAAATATCCTAAACAAAAAAGCTCGAAAAAACTTGGTATTATTAGAGTAACCCGCGAAAAATCCTAAAACTTAAGGGTTACCCGTGGGTAACCCGCAAAAAAAAACTATCTCTGATTTTTTTTAAAAAGTTTTATGTTTTTAATTAAAACTTTATAGCTTTAAGCTAATTTTATATGTATTGAATATCTAATTTCTAATCATATTTTCTATACAATTGGATTAATTTTAAATTTTATTAATTTTTAATGAAAATACTACTATTTTGTATTTGATGTCTCCAACATTTTTAAAGTTACTTTGTGGTTAATATATCTCAAAATATGAGAAGTTATTTTTTATTTGTCAAATATAATTCGTTTTAAAAAAAAAGAATCTTACAAAAGAGAATTTTTTAAAAAATAAAATTTTGAAAAAGAAACTTTTGAGAAAAGAAGTTTTTGAAAAAAGAAAATTTTGAAAAAAAGAATTTTTTGAAAAAGGAAGTTTTTGAAAAAGAAGAAATTTTTGAAAAAAAAATAAATTTTTGAAAAAAAGAAATTTCTGAAAAAAACTTTTTGCAAAAAAAACCATAGGATTAGAAAGCCTTTTGCAAAAAAAGACCCATAGGGTTAGAAAGCTTTTTGCAAAAAAGAAACATAAGGTTAAAAAAACTTTTGCAAAAAAAAAACCTATAGGGTACCCGAAACCCGTTAGGGTAAACCCGAACGGGTAATTTATAAACTGGGACCCGTCCAAAATAAACCCGCGAAATTTGAAACTTGAATATACGGGTTTTGGGCTTAAAATTTTAATAGGGTTTAGGGTACCCTATGAGTTTTTACCCATTATTAACAACCCTATTCATGTCCAAAAATTTGCAGGTCTCGCGGGTGAAACCCATGCGGTTTGCGGGTGATGGATAAAGTGTGTGATGGGTCCGCGGGTCAGCGGATTGTCCGCACAAAATAAATCATTTTTCACTCGGCTTCATTCGGTGGATCTTATTGATTCCAATTCGGAATCAGTCACCATGGTTTTTCAATTTGAACTTCTGCATGTTATCTCTTGAGTAGGTAGAAGGGTGAAGTGTGTTTGCATGTTCTTCAATGGAGAGAAGCAGATGGAGAGATCATTGCTTCTGCGGAGATTATTGCCTCTTCTCGCTCTCATCGCTGGTTTCAGTGAGGCTGCCACGACCGAAGGTCCTGCCGAAGCATTCATGGTGGAAAGCTTGATATTTAATTTAGGAATCACTCACCTGTCATTTTAGTGTGCAATTCTCCGTTTCTTTGTCTATTGTGTGTCCATACATCTAAAGGACTATACAATGTGATAAGATCCCTTTTGTGACAGATGTTTACCAAGAAGCTACTGCTGCAAAAGCCGCAGGTAATAAATACATGCACAAAACTCCATCTCTAGATACTATTTTACTTGTGAAACTGATTACAGATTCTGATGACCTTTTTGCGGTTTTGAAAAGGACTGGATTATATCGATTAGACATGGAAACGCTTCCTATTGGGCCTCAGCCCACATCAAGAAGCTATTATTTTGTAATTAGGTTATGCTTAATGTTGTCGTAGTTTGTATATAACAGAACAGCCAATATTGTTAATAAACAAGAAACTTATTTACTACATTGACGGTTCTTCACATGGTATCATAGCTGTGGTGATCCAACTACAAATGATCTTGAAATATCACGTTTCCGCTACAAAGAATCTTTCACGATATGGCTAGAAATACCTCTGATCTTGTTACATCGCAGCAACGTAATGAAGTTCGTCGTACAACCTCACTGTACGATCTCATGTCTGGAGATAACCCTGGCACACTCATTTCCAAGCCTCTATTGCGCGGTCCTAACTACGATGAATGGGCAACCAATATTCGCTTGGCTCTTAAAGCAAGAAACAAATTTGGTTTCGCTGATGGTGCTATACCGCAATTCGGCGAAGACTCGATAGACTACGAGGATTGGTCAGCAAACAATGCTCTTATGGTCTCTTGGATGAAACTTACTATTGATTGATGAGAATATCTCTTCGTCAATGTCACATATAGATGATGCTCATGATATGTGGACACACGTTCAAAAGCGCTCCGGCGTGAAGAACAAACAGCGTGTTCAAAGACTGAAGACTGAGCTCCCTACTAGTCACTTGTATGTAGTATGTATGTATAAGTGTATAACGGAATAACAAAGCTAATTCAATCGCTAAAGAACAAAGCTTCTTCTGTTTTTTCATAAAAAATTAAGATGATGAATTCCACCATTTTAAATATTTCAATTTTATATATCACCAATCGGAACAACAATCTAACTCGTCTGATCACGGCAACAAAGAAAATAAAACTGAGTCGCAATACATAATCATAAATAAAAGTAAATAAGCTACAACTCCATGTGTTCCAATATACTTATATTAGATATTAGAGAATATCCGTGCTTCGCGCCAGATTTGATGTTTTGTCAATTTAAAAAGAAAAATTCACTTAGATATCTTTTTTTTAGTTTGTTCTTCACAAAAATAGTTTTTAAAGAAAAAAATGATCAAAATATATTTTTTTAGAAGCTAAATTATTTATTTATATACATTTATACTTCTAGGGTTAATTAATTTGGACTTTATAGTTTAGAGTTAAGGAGTGGATTTGGGGATAGGATTTCAAATTTCAAAAAAATAATAAAAAAAATAAAAATTTCAAAAAAATATATGCTATTTTGGTCATTTTATTTTTCTAGGGTTATTTTGTGATAAAACTTAAAAAGACCATTTAAGAGAATTGCCCATTAAAAAATTGAACTTGTTTGTAAGTGTATTGATAAATTACAATAGTGTTTAAATTATGATAATTTATATTTTTTAAATTTGTAGTATACAATTTTTATTTTAGAATATATTTAAGATATTTTTGTTATTCAAAATATTCAAAATATTATATATTAGTTAAATTTTATAAATTTGAATTTCAGCTATTTTATTAGGAATATTTGATATATTTTATGGGTGCTGAATCCATATGATAGAATACAAAATTTGTAAATATAATTCAATAAGATAACACAAAATATTGAAATGTAAAATAAAATTAGAAATGAAAATTATTTTATAGTAAAATAACAAATAAATTGCTTTGTTTCTGTTTATATAAAATTTATATATTATTTTTAATTTATGATTTAATAACATTATATGGTTACATAAAAGTTTTTTTAAATACTATTTCATTACTTATTAAGTTATATTATATTTTACACATATCTAACTTATCTAACTTGGAACCGAAAAAATTTATTAATATACTGTGTTTCTTCGTTTATCACTTGAAACTATATGTGTTAATAAATTTTTATTTCATTAATTTTCGTTGATATTTGGAATATCCACATTATCGGTTGAATTGTTTGTTACCAAACATTATTGGCGAAGTCGAGACTTTGATTGACGGTACCATCAAATTTGTTTAAGAAACCACTTTTCAAATAGCACCGAAGTTATAATCGAGTTTTGTTCAAAACCAAATTGGTTTGGGTTATGTTGGTTCGATTTGGGTATTGATCTAAAAGCTGTGTGTGTGAATGAGACTCTGTTAAGTTAAAGTAAAAATGTATTTATTTATTTCAAATGAAAACAAAGCAAACAAACTGATTCAACAACTTCAGAATACTTCAAAGAAACTAAATCAGAAAATTCATTTCAGCATATGAATGGAGCATCCGTATTACTCTTGCTGCGATACAGCCCAGGTTGTTGAGAATATCATTCATACTCAAGAAACTCTCTCACACCTAAATTCAGTTATTTGTTTGTGATCTTCTTACCTTTTTGTCTCAGCTATTATGGTATGTATTGCATCGCTGAATGTTTCATAGGTTGTCCCTGGTTCGTACTCTGAAGTTTGTTTAGTCTGAAAATCACTAAGCTAAATATCCGTTTTTTCTTTTTTCACGACTTGTTTCTTACAACTAGGGATGTTAAAATGGGCTTCTAGGAAAAGGGTTAGCCCAGCCCACATTAAAAATTTTAGCCTTAAACCCACATTTTTCTATCCGGGCCAGAAAAGGGCCGCTTATCTTTGGTACTTTCGAAATCAAAAGCGTTGAAGAAGAAGACGTAATCGAGAACTTGTTTTTTCTGTGAAGATTCGAAGCACTCTTTCTGGGTTTGTTGATATCGAAGGCACTCTCAATCTTCTAGGCATGTTACACTCTCGATCTTCTTCACATCATCGCTCTCTGTTCTGGATTTGTGATTTTGTTCTATTTGGTTTGTGGCCTTGTGGGTTTCTTCTTATTAGCTTGTTTCAAGCAGTTTGGCTTGTGTTCTCTCAGTTTTGTTCTGTGACTAGCTTGTTTCTGTTCTGAGAACTTGTAAGTTGGAACTATAACTTGAAACAGTCTGTAGCTTGCTCGTATGATGCTCATGTTTAAGCTTACAAGTTAAACAGTTAGACTTATTAAGTTCACAGGTTGTGAAGCTGTCTCATTTGAATGTGTGACTGCAGTATAGAGTTTCTGATTTGTTTGTTATGCTATTGTTAGTGAGTCAGTAACATAACATGGAACTTGTAGACTAGTGAAGTTCTGTGAGATTGTGACCATAGTTTTGTTGTCTTTGTTGATTAGAGCATCTAGTTTGATACTTATGTACTAGTTGTATAGCGAATGTATAACGGTATAAGTGTGTTCTTTGACTTCGTTGAGTGATTAAGTTCTCTTATTTTGTGGTTGCAGAGTGGAGTTCCTGAGAGAGCAAATGTTGGAGCCTTGGAGGAGAGCAACGTGTTGGAGACTTGGAGTCTTTGAAGAGTGCAACTTTAGGTTTTTAATTTTATGATACATCATACAATTATGACTAAAAATATGTAAACTTTGGATTTTTAATTTCATGATAAACTTTTACAGTTATAAATAAAAAAATATGTAAGCTTTGGGTTTTTAATCTCATACTTAATTAAAGACAAAAATTGATTATAAAGAAATTGATTTGGTAGAAAAAAATAAATGGGCTAATCATGTACCAGTCCCATTTAAACAATCCAACGTTAAAATATGGCTGGGCTTATATTACACAAAATGAAAGATAAAGAATCCATCGTTAGCTTTGTGTTTAAGATAAGTGCTATTGCTAATGAAGCCTATGTCTTTAGAGAGAAATAAAAAGAGAAGAAACTAGTCAAGAAGTTGTTAAGAAGTTTACTCCTCGATTTGAAGCTTACAAAGCTGTCCTCGAAATTGCGATAAACACTGATGACATGAAGTTTGATCAACTTGTTGGAATGGACATTCTGGTTAATCACTTCGAAGGTGACAAAAGTGTGAGAAAAACAAGAATTGATCACTTAGCTTCAAGGTTTGAGAATCTGCAAATGGAAGATGAAGAATCCATCGTTAGCTTTGTGTCTAAGATAAGTGCTATTGCTAATGAAATCTATGTCCTTAGAGAGAAATATAAAGAGAAGAAACTAGTCAAGAAGTTGTTAAGAAATTTACTCCTCGATTTGAAGCTTACAAAGCTGTCCTCGAAATTGCGATAAACACTAATGACATGAAGTTTGACCAATTTGTTGGAATACTTAAGTTACAAGATCTTGAGAAAAACGAAGAGAGGTCAAGAACTCAGAAGGAAACATGAATTGTCTTCTCAGCTGAATCAAGAGAAGAAGACAGAGTGAGACGAATTGAAGAAAAATTAAGTCTTATGGCTAAGAACTTCAACAAATTTCTCAAACAGGTTGAGAAAGGTGTAAGCAGGCACAAGATAATCGATTCTCCAAGAATGACTTAGAGCATTTCAACAATCAAGGTTCTAGATCTGATTCATCTAAGGGAAAGAAAGAGAAGATTTTGCAGTGTCAAGAGTATGAAGGCTTTGGCCATCTTCACAAAGAATGTCCTGTAGGAAAGAAAAAAGTGCTCAAGTGTGTTGGATGTAAGGGGTTTGGACATACAAAGAGTGATTGTCCAAATAATTTGAAGAAAGACAAATCCCTGTTATGCTTTAGTGACACTGAATCAGAAAGTGATAGTGATGGGGAAGATTTATTGAACAACTTTGTTGCTCTTATTGGTCATGATGCAATGGTCGATCATCATTCTAGCTTAGACTCAGATTCAGAAAAAGAAAGAGATGATGTGATTGCTGATCTCATGTCTGGATATAAAACATTGTTCAATAAATTCACTGAGATGAGTTACAAGAATCTTCAACTTCTCAAAGACAAGGCTATGTTGAAAGCTCAGTTAAACATCTTGGAATTGGAGCAGCCTACGGTCCAAACTGTAACTCACTCCGTCTCAGAGGAACCCAACTCAGAAGTATTGGCGCTTAAGAGAACATTGGCTGAACAAGAAAGAAATCAAAAGCAATTTGAGATCAAGTTTAACCAGCTGAGTGATCTATTGGTTCAGGAGATGGACAAGAGTAAGTTACTTGAGAGCCAACTCACTAAAAACTATAAGAAGCTGAGGATGCTTAACACTGGATCTTCTACACTTGATCACATACTATCATTGGGACAGTGTCCAAATACTTACACTGGTCTAGGATAATAGGGTGCTACATCTCAGACTGTGGACTCAGAAGAACGGAGACAATCCCTGTAAAACATGACAAGCAACATGAAGTAATCAAACCTGTTGCTACAGTTATTAGAACTGAAAACAAAGTCAATCCAAGAAGACAAGGGAATAGCTGCCTCTTCTGTGGTAAGCGAGGTCATAACGCGAGGTTCTGTTACGTTCGCAGACACTAACATGATGATGGCAAGAGTATGTGATGTTAATTGGACGTGTTGCTGGGAGGAAAACAACCTAAAGTTGTTTCACAAGGCATCACTTTGTCTTGCTGAAGAGGAATACACAGTTTTGAAAAAGTTGTGGACCCATATCTTGGTAAAGAGATTGATACACTTTGAGTATGGTATTCTTTCTGGCCCTTCTAGAGTTCACTACAATAACTTGAATGTTATGTACGTAATCACGAACCTTGTTCGACTATCACTGACTAAGCAAGTAGACATTAGACATCAACTTGTTAGAGAAATAGAAGAGGAAAAACTTGTTATCATTGAGCAAGTTGCATTTGAGAACCAATTGGCTGATATAGTAACCAAACAACTTTACCTCAATGGCTTTTTGTGTATACGAAAAAGCTCTTGGAATCTCTGATCTCTAACATGTTTTTGTCTTTGAGAGAAGGTCATGTGTACAGCTGAAATCACATATTGAGTCACGCAAACTAAAACCTCTTGTAAGTAAGTTTTGTCCATGTGAATAACAGAAGCTACAATGACTGGGTATGATCATAGCAGTTCATTGAAGAAAGGCACTCATCTCGGAACATGATGCAACACATTTTGATTTTGGTGATGATCATTGTCTGGATTGAACAAAGTAACACGAGAGAGTATGAGTGTAAAACGTGCGTGTATAAAAAAAGGTTTAAAAGTGTGGCCTGCAAAGAACAGAAAGTCTTACACACTATAAAAGAAAAAAGTTAATAAGACCTAGTGTGATATACACTCAATTTGAATCAGGATGCAACATATTTTGTATTTGACATAGATCACTGTCTTGATTGGGCAGAGGTAATTCTTGTAATTTGATCCTCTTGAAAGAACATGAACAAAACACTACCGAAGAGGAAGATGTAGGAACATAAGATACCCATTGTGTTGCCTGAAAATGGTGTGATCATGATCTCAGTCAAAGTGGCATACGTTAGTTGTTGGACGAAAGAACTTGTGACAGCTACTCGACTGACAAATAGCTACAGGTTTGCGCTGACAAGTTGATTTATTTAATTGTCTTCTTTGTGATGAAATATGTGATGAGGTTGATGCTGATATATTTTGCTGACACAGGGAAGTTATCAAAATTCAATCTTGTAAATCTGTTTAATTTAATTATCTCAGATGTACATGATAAGTGATTTATCATGGGGTCCTTATCTATTTCTCTGCAAATGTATCTAACTCAGCTTGCTATGTCTTTTTCACTTAGTGTCTAAATGAATTGGAATCTCTAGTTTGTTAAAGTGAACACCTTGAGTTTGAATTGTTTTTATGCTTGATTATGTTTCTACTAACAAGATCTGTTGAGTGAATTATATAAGTTTCCTTTATGTTCCTGCGAGATACTCAACTCAACACTTGTGTCAAGTTCAGTAAATGACAAGTACCATTCAACTCCAGGTAAGTGTCCCTCTTCTCAGTGAACCAATTAGTTTTATAAGAATATGCAATCAAGTAGAATATATGATACATATGGTCACAAATATGGGGAGGACATGCTTGAGATTTGAACAAACTCACATATTGGTTATGCGGCTAATAGTTTAGTAAACATGTGGTTATGATATTCATCTTAACGATTAGAATTATCTTGCTTTCATGCTTCATTAGTTTGTGTTTGTGAGTTGAAGTTTGCAGGGTGCTTGAGTTGACATATTCTGGTAAAAAGGGGAAGAGTGTAAGATCAAGGATTTGGAGTTTGAGGTGTTAGCTCAATGACAAAGAGAGAGTGTTGATTGACATGGTTCTTTGGAGTATGGCTCGGACATATTCAAGAACCATGGGCGATAATGTGTAACACATAGACGATAATTTGTAACACATTGACGTGGACCAAATGAACTAAGACGTGATCACATGGAGTGTTCCCATTGGCTGATCTTGTTTGGATGTGATTAACAAACTAGAAGATCTTCATATCACAAATTGGAAGATTTAGTGATGATGTTTTTTAGGAAAAGATATATTGCACAACTGGAAAGAATTGGTGGTAATATATAGAAAAGCTTAGACTTAGGATTATGTCAAGCTTTCAACGTTGTATTCTCACAGAAACACAAAAAGAGTTTTGGGGTTTGAGGAAGTGAGTGATTTGCAGAGGTGATCAACATGGGTTGGTTCACGCAAAGGGTAAATTAAGGATTGGTCCTTCTCAAGCCATGTGTGGTGTTGAGTAATTTGGATTAGACAAGTCTTTGTAAAAAATTGTTTAAGTGATTCTTAATAAAGAGATAGTTGGTCTCAAATTCCCTATGTTTTATTGGTTTTGGTTCATATAGACTTTACACTTTTGACTCAATTTTTTTATTGATTTCGTAAGTCCTAGTCAAGCTCTACTGCTCCTAAACCTCAGAGAGCATATTCGCCACTTGTAGAGACCAATTCAGCTCCGTTGGACTCCTCCAACTCTGCCGTATCTACCATTTTTGTAAGGATGCCGGCTATCTAAAGATATGCGTACACAGCTTCCCAGTGGACCTCTCCCTTTTTGTAGCCATTTCCTAATGCACTTATATGATTTTATGAATTTGTGAGGGAAAGAGAATTGAGTAGGAGTTTATATAAGGGGAAACAGTAGGAGAGTCCAACGGTTGTATAGTTGACGATTATTGTAGTAAATAAGAGCTTTGGTGACATACAGTGATGGGAGTCGAAGAAGATGAAAACCGTCGGTGGTTATGAAGGGCGAACCAAGAAGGTGAAACGATGAATGATCTTTAGAGTTCAAATGTTTCTGTGGAGAGATTTTTACTTTTGTACTAATGAGAATATCAGTGTTGGGCCATTAAAAACGTGAGCCTGGTAATGAGATAAAGAGAAATAAGTGTTTTTTGAAAAGATGATGACGTGACAAGTTCTCTTTCTCCTATTTAATGACGTGGGGGCAAGAGGAGTAAGAGAAAGTGTATTATATATATATACTAGGGTTGGCCCGCCCTACGGGCGGGATGCTTATTTTATAAGTTGAGATTTGAATTCTTATAGATGTAATTAGTAATAATTATATTTTAAAACTTTTAGGTTTACACATCACATTTTAATTATTTTATTTCTGTAGTATTGTATTCATGCGATTAATAGAAAGAAATCACAATTGTCTACTTCTGAGGTTTGCCTACTACAAAAGAGCAGACATATAATTAGACAAATATTTTATGATAACTTTAAAAGTTTTGGTCAGAAATATAATCTCCAAGAGCAAAAATGACTAAAATATTTTATTAAACAAACAAATGTATATTTATACGTCTAGAGTGAATTAATTTAGACATAGAGTTTAGAGTTATGGGGTTGAAGTTTAAAATTTTATTACTAAGGTTTACAATTTTAAAAATCAAAATTAAAAGTTAGAAAACTTAAAATAAGAAATTTAAAAATAGTTTTGAAAAGCATTTTTGAATTTCAAAATGAAAAATTTAAAAAGTTAAAAGCAATTAAATTTTTTTCCATAATTTTGTTTTATATAAAAAAATTCGAGTTTGAAACACATAATTTGAAACAATAAAAACTTGTTTATTTATTTATAGTTATATATCTAGAGTATAAAAGTTTTTTTGCAGATTTAATAAAATCTATTTTTGTCGTTAATTTCTTAAAGGCTCTTTTTATGACCAAACTTAAAATGAGTATATATATGAGAGAATCTTCCTTGTTATGAAAATTTCATTCTTCTTCATAGTGAGAGTATTAGTTTACGCATTACAAAATAATAGTTGTTTAACACCATTTATTTTAAAAAACTGCATTAATTGTAAACAATGTATACATTATTTAATTTTACATTTCACATCGTTCTATTAAAAACTGACATCAGCTGGAAAATTTTGAAGTTTGTTTCAAAATTTACAGGTTTTTGTTCATTTTTGGTATGGACCAGTTTTGCATATGATTCTTTTGCAGTTAGTGTAATTGTGAATTAGTTGTAGAAATTGTGAGATTTTTTTTTCTTTTTGCTAGAATTTGGGAAATTGTGGGATATTGCATTGTTTTTATATAAAAAAGTGGTGTGGATTTACTGTATTAGTCGATTATTAATCTTGAATGCCTAAGTTGTATGTCGATGTTGGTATTTGTTAAAATTTAAATTTTTATTTTCAATTCCCGTAGCATCTTATGTTGTATGGCTTACCATCAAGAACCTGACCACAAATTTCATTATTACACACAAAAAGTATGTTTTGAATGTAATTTTTAATGTAAGAAGTTCATTTCAAAGGTGGAGAAACAAAGGGATGTACGTCGAAGAACTTGATATCATAAGCAAAGATAAAGATCACTGTCTATCCTATGTGGACGCCAGCTACAGATGGTAAGAAGTCATGCTCGAACCCGAACCTATCTTTCAAAATGTTTTAAGGCTCCTGTCTCTGACACCAGCGATCTGCACTATCAAATCCCTGTCTCCTACTTGAGATGTGATCATACTGTATAATGCCCAAGCCAATATTGCCATGAGAAACCAGATGTCATTGTACTGAGGGTATCTTACTTCCATCAGAGTCCAAGGAATCAAAGAATCTCCATTTAACATTTCAAAACTGTTTGCTTCAGGTGTAAACATATCAACACCGTACGGAAGTGATGGAAACTCATGTTCTTCTTCTTCTTCATCAACTACAGAGGGATTAGCAGACTCTGGTGTACCTTGAGAACCTGTTTTTAACAAACAAAAAAGAAATTAGAACCAAAGACCATGGATCCAATTCAATAAATCAATAAAACTGTTAAGACATGAATAACCATGAGACAGTAAAAGAATAGAAAGAAAGTGTCATGTACCAGCGATTTCCTTGGTGGTGTTCACCCACTGATCAACCAACTCCTTCCACTCTCTGCATCAAAAAATAGAAAACTCATTGCCATATTCTAAAAGAGTAAGCAAGTCTCAAACTTTAAGAAAGAATCAATAACTCATACCCGATCAAAGTCTTTGCAAGTTGGCAAATCTTATCAGAGCCATGTTTCCTCAAGCCATTAACAGCCTTTCCGATCTCAGTACTCTGCTAGAACAACCTTACAACCACTCACACTTCATACAAAAATTATCAAAAATCGCTGCGAGTACGTAGTTTGGAAGTAGAGAACTTTTGATTCTGGTGGTGGAGTACTGAGCTCTTTGATTAGTTCCTGATTTCTCCTGAAGTAGACATCGATATTTTGGTAAGGACAGTGGAAGAAACTTTTAGGTCTAATACACGTTGCAGGAGTGTATCTGTCCTTGATATTTGGAGTCCCTGCAACAAACTGCATAATAAGGCTTTTAGTTTTATTACTCCAAAGTCTCCAATGGATATAGCCAAGAGAAGGAGAAAGACAGATGATTCACCTCAAAGAAGTTGAGATTTGTCAGTGATGTCGTAGACTTCCAGCATATATAACTTGGCCTCTACGTTTCATCAACAAAAGCTGCATTATTAGTTGTTTCTGGGTTATCTCCAAGCCACTTTCTCCTATTTGCCTCTATAAGCAAAGCAATAGCATACATTACACAATCAATCACTCATCTTCCTATACCTATAAGCAAAGCAAGAAGCTTCCTCATAACATAGCCTTGACTGGCGTTATGTAGTTTAATCCTACATCGTTCTGTTCAGACAGTATCACTTTGAAACAAAACAATTCTACAAATTTCAGAACATGAGTGAAGAACTGAAATAAAGATTCGAGCTTTAGAGGATCTAACCAGCAACTACTACCGAATCCCAATATGTTTCACCTTCTTTCTCGAACTGTTTCTGATCCCAAGTTCCATTAACCCACTTCACATACTGAAACAATGATTTTCGTCGTGGTGGTTGGCAAATCAGTCTCATCTCCTCCATTATCAGACGCGGAGTAGCTTTCCGTTGAATATTTAGTCAGTACCTCCTCTACAGAAGCCAAAGCAGGCTTCGAAATCTCCACGGTGGTTGCAGAAAAGGGACCAGAAGGGAGAAGCGGGTTTTGACATACCGTTGTCGGAGGAAGCTCAAGTGACGGAGAGGAGTCAGCGAGAAAGATTGATGTTGGGAGATGAGGTCTGACCTTTTTATAGGAGGATAAACACCGACTGAAAGAGGAATAAGAAGCATTGAATATAGAGTAAAGATGCTTATTAATGGAGATGAATCAGTAACGTATTGGAGGAGACGAATCTATGACGAACCGGCGCGAAGATCCATAAATTCATCAGAAATATTAGACGCGAAATGAGAAGAAGACGGATTTGGATGAACCCTAGAATCAGATGCGACGCAAAACAAAGGGAGTAGGGTTTCCCGCTAACGGGCTGGACTCCTGAGCCAAACCTGAAGCCCACACATCAATTAATGAAACACAATGTATAAAGACGGAACACGTGTCGACCGCTGGGAGCTCGAATTTGTGCGCTGGCAGCTGATGTGTCATGCCCACGAGGGAAGAAAAGTCTATTTTATAATAATAGATATATATGTAAGAGAAAGTGTATTATATACACTATAACCTCTATTAACTAATACTCGATAAATTAATAATCTCTATAAATTAATAAAATTTCACCTTTCCCAACTTGGACCGGTTTAAAATTTGAAATAAATCGATAAAATAATAAGATAATAGTTTTTTAGAAAATTCTATGTAAATATATGGTCCCATTAAAATTATAAATTAATAATTTGTATTTATACATATTTTATATAAGTAAAAACCTATTGTTATATTGTTTGTTTTATATTCAGAATGGAATTATCTTTATATTTTCTTAACTTTTAATTTATTTTTGATGAAATTTAGTAATATTATATCTAAAAACACATTTAAGTTCTATGCAATATATATTATATACACCAAATAATATAATAAAATTAATATAAATGTCAAATTTTAAAAAATAATAATTAATATCTATACACTAAAATCAAATAATTTCTTATTTTAGAATAAAAACATCTTAAACTAAAAAAAAAAAAATAAGGAAACTTTTATAAATTAATATCTCTGTAAATTAATAAAATTCCAAAGTCTCAACATTATTAATTTATAGGGGTTCTACCCTCTATATATACTAGGTCTTGTCCGTGCTTTGGGCGGGGTTTGATACTCTTTTGAAAACTGATGTTTGATATAATTTTTTATAACATATTACTCATTTTTTTATAAATCCA
Organism: Sinapis alba; assembly: GCA_012274485.2. Classification (NCBI taxonomy): domain Eukaryota; kingdom Viridiplantae; phylum Streptophyta; class Magnoliopsida; order Brassicales; family Brassicaceae; genus Sinapis; species Sinapis alba. The sequence goes on along the minus strand of MU107570.1, from coordinate 19,415 downwards.
ATAAGTTTATGTATCTCGGATGTATTATATAAGGTAATCATTGATTTTATATGATAAAAATATTTATAAGATATTGTTTAATAAGTATGATTTCGCTTAAGAAAAAACAAATTCACTTAAGAATTTAGCTAATTAAATAATATTACAAACAGTTTATAGTACTCTTTTATTAACATACATTTAGTAACCATGTAGATAATTTTTGATTAATTACATTTTTCATAATTTTTTTATTAATTTTAAATATTTTTGACATTGATTTATTAGTGGCAAATTAAGTTAGAAGTTTCATCATAACTGTATTTGGATAGTTTCTTCCATATATGTGTGTAACTTTGAGAAGATATATTTTGTTATAACCATAATGTTTGGAAACTAATATCACAAAAGACACTATTTTGTGAACAAAAACTTTGAAAATTTGATATCCCAAAGAATTCGCTAAAACAGAACACTGGAATCAACTATTCTTTGCAGCAACCATTGGAAAGATAAGATTGATGAATCAAGACATACAATTAACATCTTTACCAAATCAAACTCAAGATATACACAACCGATTATCAAGTTCCTGAGTCAAAGATCTAAAATTCGGTTATCGGCCGTTAAACATTCCCCCACCTCCACTAAACCTCTTAATAACTTAGCAAAATCTTAATGAAAATATAAGATAAATGTTCAATCACCTTATCAACTCTTTGAAGTTTCAATATTTATTGTATTTTTTTGTGCTGTTTATAAACCCATACAAGTTGTCACTCACTTCCCCACAAATATTCCTAAAAATCACCTAAAATAACAACAAAAAACTTTCATCTTCTATTGTTTTCGCTTAACTATCATCATCATCTTCTTCAGATCACTTGTAAAAACCTGAAAACCACCGTGACTCTCCTCATTCTCCATTATACAACCCTCTCCGACCGTCTAAGCACCGCTTTTCTCAGTTCATTCTCCAATTTCTGTCTTTACTCAACCAAAACTCATATGCAATCTGGTATAATCGAAAACGGCGGTGACTACTTCCTGAATATTTCATGTATTCCGTCAACAGCCTTCAAATCGGCAAAGAATAGAGCAGAGTTAGCCATTCTTATTGCTGAAAGTTTAGAAAAGCTAAAGATTGAGAAATTGAACTGATGAACTTATGGGATGAGACTTACTTATTTATAGTCGAAGATTCACTCAAATGATTAAAAGAAATAATGGAAGATTCGTTGAATAGAAAATCGTGAGAGAAGTGTAGACAATGTGTGGATTAAACCGAGTTCTGTAACCTTGGACACTTGGATTCGACCAGAGTATACGAAGCCCAAATAATGTAAATGTGAAGTCCAATTAATGTAAATGCCAAGCCCAAATTTAATAGAAACAAAATATAAAAGGACACATATCGCTCTCTCCTCATACTATTTGATGACGTGATGGGTCCATGAAAAATGAAAATTACTATATATATATAGATAGATATATAGAAATAACTGGCTATATATTAATCAAAAGATAAGAGTCAACAACCCTTGGATCGATATTGAATATCTTAGATAATACAGAAAAGATTTTGCCTTTATGGCTTCGTTTGAAATCCTTAATCTTACGCTTAAGATAGATAAACGTATCTAATTATTAGTAATAGTATGGTAGGAATAAAAAACGTAAAATTCTTATTAGGAACGTGCTTTCTCATTTGTTCAAACCCGTCTTTTCCTTAATGGCCTCAGTCGCACCCTGTGCTTTCTGCTTCAGCTGCTGTCCACCCTGTGCTCGAATTCTCACAAATACATGATTGTTTCATAAAAATATAGTTAAGCATGAGAAAAGAAAATGGACCTCTGACAAAGATTCCTTGGCAGATTGGGCAGCATTAGAAGCCTTGTCCATCAAGTTGCTTGCCTTCTCCTACAACAATTTTAGTTACTCCTAATTAATATTAATTATTAATCTAAACCCAAATCTAAGCAATACTTGTTTAAGTAATACTTGTTTAAGCTTAGATAAACGGTGTTGTATAGACAAAACCTGGGTTTGGCCTTTAGCTTGGCCAGCGTTGAAGCTCATGCTCTGACTGTTGTTAGACATTTTCTTATCTCCTCTCAGAAAACGAACTTATAATTTGTAAGGGAAACTTGTGACTTCTGAGAAAGAGCATTACGCATAGAGGTTTATATACATGTCGGGTCCTCCTGTCGTTACCTCCACGTGTTTTTTTTTGTTATTGGATGTCTGTTTAGTCTTTAACACTTGGCTTTTAAGCTTAGTACTCTCCGAACGGATTGGGGGGAGGTGTTGACCACGAGACAAGCAAATCTGTTAGAGACTTGTTCCAATGTACTTAGTAGTCTAATATAGTTCTGTTTATAACCCTTTTTGTGTAGTGCATTATCATTTTATTTTTGTATTACATGTTAAAGAGACACATAAACAATCAGCGGCAGACCCAGCATATTATGAAACATGGGGGCACTTAATGTAATAAGGATTTAATTTAAGGTATTTAGATATTTAACATGGGGAATATAATGTAACAATCATATAAAATAAGATAATTTAGCTAAATTTTGAACAAAATCTATTGAAATGATAAAATAGAGTGGGTCTCTCCTTACCTAGGTCCGCCTCTGTAAACAATTGTATAGTAGATATAAAAATGGTCTGCCTCAGCACTAAAAAAAATTCAAAATTTTGAGAAATAATACCGAAATCGATAAAATGTAGAAATAAACTTTTGTCTAAGTCCAAAAAATTATTACATCCTTCATTTATTCGTTAAAGCTAAAGCCTATGAATACAACAACAAAAAGATGCTAAGTACCTTAAGATAGTCTACTTCTATCAGTAGATGGTAAATAATATCTCTTTCAGAGATTGAAAATTTAGTATGCTCATGAAAAAGAAGTTTGTTCGTGCTTGACATAACATGGAGTAGGAGTGCTGAAGATGTTCGTGTTATATCTGAGGAATGACAGTTATTGAAGACCCACGACGGGGCAGGTACAAGCAAATTCATATCCATAAATTTGTGGGTCTAGCGGGTGAAACCCATGCGGTTTGCGGGTGATGGATAGAGTCTGTGATGGGTCCGCGGGTCAGCGGATTGTCCGCACAAAATAAATCATTTTTCACTCGGCTTCATTCGGTGGATCTTATTGATTCCAATTCGGAATCAGTCACCATGGTTTTTCAATTTGAACTTCTGCATGTTATCTCTTGAGTAGGTAGAAGGGTGAAGTGTGTTTGCATGTTCTTCATTGTTGAGAAGCAGATGGAGAGATCATTGCTTCTGCGGAGATTATTGCCTCTTCTCGCTCTCATCGCTGGTTTCAGTGAGGCTGCCACGACCGAAGGTCCTGCCGAAGCATTCATGGTGGAAAGCTTGATATTTGATTTAGGAATCACTCACCTGTCATTTTAGTGTGCAATTCTCCGTTTCTTTGTCTATTGTGTGTCCATAAATCTAAAGGACTATACAATGTGATAAGATCCCTTTTGTGACAGATGTTTACCAAGAAGCTACTGCTGCAAAAGCCGCAGGTAATAAATACATGCACAAAACTCCATCTCTAGATACTATTTTACTTGTGAAACTGATTACAGATTCTGATGACCTTTTTGCGGTTTTGAAAAGGACTGGATTATATCGATTAGACATGAAAACGCTTCCTATTGGGCCTCAGCCCACATCAAGAAGCTATTATTTTGTAATTAGGTTATGCTTAATGTTGTCGTAGTTTGTATATAACAGAACAGCCAATATTGTTAATAAACAAGAAACCTATTTACTACATTGACGGTTCTTCACATGGTATCATAGCTGTGGTGATCTAACTACAAACGATCTTGAAATCTCAAGTTTCCGCTACAAAGAATCTTTCACGATATGGCTAGAAATACCTCTGATCTTGTTACATCGCAGCAACGTAATGAAGTTCGTCGTACAACCTCACTGTACGATCTCACGTCTGGAGATAACCCTGGCACACTCATTTCCAAGCCTCTATTGCGCGGTCCTAACTATGATGAATGGGCAAACAATATTCGCTTGGCTCTTAAAGCAAGAAACAAATTTGGTTTCGCTGATGGTGCTATACCGCAATTCGGCGAAGACTCGATAGACTACGAGGATTGGTCAGCAAACAATGCTCTTATGGTCTCTTGGATGAAACTTACTATTGATTGATGAGAATATCTCTTCGTCAATGTCACATATAGATGATGCTCATGGTCTGTGGACACACGTTCAAAAGCGCTTCGGCGTGAAGAACAGACAGCGTGTTCAAAGACTGAAGACTGAGGTCCCTACTAGTAGACAAAAAGGACTCGCTATCGACGAGTACTATGGGAAGTTCACGCTTCTATGGAGAAGTCTAGCTGACTATCAAAAGGCTAAGACAATGGAGGAAGTATGTAAGGAAAGAGAAGAAGACAAGCTGGATCAGTTTCTCATGGGTCTTGACGAAACAGAGTATGGAGCAGTCAAGTCTGCACTTCTCTCACGGGTTCCTTTACCGACACTTGAAGAAGCATACAACACACTGACTCAAGATGAGGAGTCTAAGTCGCTTGGACGGATGAATGCTGAGCGAGCTGAAGGTGTGAGTTTTGCGGTTCAGACTACAAACAAGTCGCAAAGCTACACCAATAACCACAACAATAATAGAGGAGGACATGCAGTTGTATGTGCAGAGTGTGGTCGCAGTGGACATGTGGCTGAGAACTGCTCTCGTCGCATTGGATATCCGGAATGGTGGGAGGAGAGATCACGCCAAAAATCAGGTACACAAGTGACTAAAGCATCGAGTACAAATGCATGTCGAGGACAAAATTCTGGTGCTAGACCTGTGAAAGCGAATCATGTTGCGGCCTCAGCTGTGGGCGTTCATGGACATGCTGTATCGGGATCAATGCAGTGTCAGACGCTGACTTCAGCAGACAGGATTGGTATAACAGGATTAAGTGATGATCAGTGGAAGAGACTTGTGACAATGCTTGATGAACAAAAACCAGAACCGAATGAACATCTCTCTGTTAAGTTTCTCTACGAGTCTTGGAATATCGATTTTGGAGCATCGAACCACAAGACTGGAACACTTGTTTTTTTTTTCAACGTTTCTGATATGGTCCCAGTTATGATAAAACTTCCAGATGGACATTTTACTACATCTACAAAATTTGGTTGTGTTCGTATGGGATCTTCTCTGACTTTGCGTAACGTTTACTCTGTCAATGGACTTGATTGTCATCTAGTTTCCGTCTCACAGTTAACTTGCGACAGTGGATGTCTAGTTCAACTCACTGATAAGATTTGTATCATTCAGGATCGCATTACTCAGATGCTGAGTGGAGCGGGTAGACAGAGGAGTGGACTGTATTTCTATAGAGGCGTGGATGATGTTGCTGCGGTTACAAGCTCGACTGGAGTTTCCATTGATGTTTGGGATCGTCGCTTAGGTCATCCATCCTCTAAAGCGTCAGAGATGATGAAGTTTTCTGATTTGAGTAATTCAGTTTTTGAATCCAAGACATGTGATATTTGTATTCGCTCTAAGCAAGCACAAGACTCTTTTCCTTTGAGTATAAATAAGACGACTTTTGTCTTTGAGATGATTCATTGCGATTTATGGGGACCATACCGTACTACTTCAATGTGTCGTGCTCGATATTTTCTGACAATTCTAGATTATTTTTCTCGTGCTGTTTGGATCTATCTACTCCCAAACAAGAAAGAAGCACCGGTCCATTTGAAAATTCTTTTGGCGCTGGTTGAACGTCAGTTCTTAGTGAAAGTAAAAATTGTACTTAGTGATAACAGTGATGAGTTCACTTGTATTCTACTCTATTTTCACAACATGTAATCAATCATTCATGAAAGCTTGTGCGTTGGTACTCCACAGAAGAACGACAGAGTTGAACGCAAACATCGCCACATACTGAACGTGGCTCGAGCTCTTCGGTTTCAGTCAGGGCTACCTGTTGAGTTCTGGGGTTACTGTGCTCTTACAGCTGGGTATTTGATAAATCGGACCCCTACAGTAGTATATATGGACCAACATAAAAGTTTTCATTGCCATGTGAAAAGAAAATATGGTGTGTAAGCTGAGAAAGTCAACATATAAACTATATCAAGCTTCCAGACAATGATATTTGAAGTTTAATGATACCATCACGTTATATGGTTTTGTAGAGATGATCTTTGATCGATGTATCTACATTAAGGTCAGTGTGAGCAGTTTTTTTTATGTTACTCTTGTATGTTGATGTAATTATGCTTGCTGAAAATAACATAGGTATGTTATATGATGTAAAGTAGTATCTCTCTAAGAACTTTGAAATGAAAGATCTGGGTGAGACATTTTATGTAATCGAAATATACATATCATGTATTTAACCTTGAGACGACTTTCAAGGAGTTGCATTGCTTTGTCTCCTCTGACAGTAACGTAGCAAGCAATCTTCTCGTTATGTCTGATACCAAAAGAACGAACAGTGTACCTTGCTGCACAAGAGATTGCAAAGACAAACTCAGAACTAAACATGAACAAGCTGATTGAGTTGTATTCTCTACTTTCATTAATTTTCATTAATTTCTTTTTATATTTAACTTTTAATTTTTAAAAAATTCTTTACTTTCGTTTGATTGTGATTTATTTGGATGTGGTTCCATCATTTTGATTCTTACTATTTTTTCGAAGTTAGTGCTTGGTGACTAAAACAGAAAAATATCTGTAAAATTCCTTCTTTTACTGTCGTTGATGAAATGTGAAATAATATCACAAATGGTTTTCTCTTCTTTTTGTTCTTCTGATTTTTTTTATAACATTGTTCATGTAACAAACATAATATTTTACCGATATTTTTAGATCCCAAAGAAACAAAAAGATGAAGAAACTGAAAGCTAATATGTCCGATAGCAATGAGCAATCCATGTTAAGAAACACAAAAGCAACAGTGAGTTACTCATACATCGCTAACTTGATTATTTGCACCAAAAAAAAAAAAATTAATGTAAGTAACATATTCAGCAAGCTCTTGCTGACACTTAAACATGCTTGAATCCCCATAAGGTGCTCTGATCGTAACTCGTAAGTTTAATCAAGATTCATCTAAACTCTAATGAGAAATGGGGATTCGGATTACCGCTTCGGTATCTTAACTTTGCAGCTTCGTTAATAAATCATGTATCACAAACTCAGTCAGAAACCAACCGGTTAGAATCAGATTCTTGTTTATAAGATGGGAACAGTTAACTAATCAAAAGCAAGATATCTATAATTTGCTAACTGAACTTCCACGATTGCTCAATTTCCCTGACAAGATCAAACACCCATAGATTTCAAATTCAGCTTACAATAGGAACATAAATATAACGCAGACAATACCGCACCATCTCTGCTAGACCAATACCAAATCCAAAACTGGCCTGAATCCAGTTAGATACAAAACCCAATCAAAATGCTTATATGAATGGCTCATCAAGAACAATAAGGCTAACTCAAAACAGAAGAATGCCAGACATGTGAAGGTTTAAAAATACGTACTCTTGACAAAGAGTAGTGTTGAAGACACAGCTTTTCAGAAATCTTATTCCACCTGCAAAAATTTATCTTGACATATCAATTAAAAATCAAAGCTTTTTATTGACGCATAGCTGATCCAGAGAATATGCATATGTGAAACAATTGATGATAAAATAAAAAAACAAAGAGGTTTCAGGTCATTTTAACTAGGGATGGCCCAGATGGGCCCAGATCGGATCGGATATCCAGATTTTTTTAAAGGTATTTATGATTTGATTCGTATATTAAGGATATCTAATTTTTTATTTGTTTTGCTTCGAAAAATACGGATATCCGGAAAAATAGATATCCGGAAAATAAATAGATATTTGCGGATATTTACAAATACTTACGGATATGTCATCTATTTTTATCAATACAAATAATCTTAAGAATTCGATACAAATTTGTTTTGTAAAATATTTTTTTGCATGATATATAAAATAAAAACTAAAAAAAGTAGTGAGTCTATATATTTTGTAAAAAATTTAAACTTAGTTAACAATTATAATAACACAAAACTTAAGAAAAAAGTTATAATTGTCATAATTTTTTTTTCTTCTTTTTATGTAATACTTTTATAAAAGTAACAATGTGAATAGAATTTGTCAAATCATATGTTAGAAAAATAATTATATAAGTTTATACATTTAAAACTTTAAATATAATCAAGATATACATGTATTTATATATTATCGGAGCGGAGCGGATATTTGCTTCCCAAAATTTTAATATTTGTGATTTGCTTCGATTTTAACGGAAATTAATTTTTAGCATTTGCTTTGCTTTGAAACTTATTGATACCCAGAATTTTCGGATCGAATCGAAATAAATAACAAAACGAATCAAATTTAACAGATAAAATGTCAGCTCTAATTTTAACAACAACAAACAAAACAACCAGGAGGTTATGATAGAAAGGAAATTAATGTTTTACTGAGAGGAACTTTATCAGGGACTCTGATCTATAAGAATTCGTGTGGCTGTTTGTCGAACATTTGTGAATTTTACATCTACTGCAGAAGAAAATTACCTTATTTTTTTAAAATTCCGTTAGCCAGTAATAAGAATAAATCGAAGACAGTAAGAGCACCCTTAACCCAAGGTGCTTAAGGGTGCTAAGGGGTGGGTCCCACCAAAAGAGAGGAGAGAGGGGTGCTTAGAGCAAGATTAACCCTAAGAGCCCATTAAGGGCTCTTAGAGCACCATTAACGCAGTGCTTATAGGGGGTGCTTATCATTAAAAAAAAAAAAAAATAAAGAAGAAAGGAAAAGAAAAGAAGCATCGTTGCTTCTTTTGGCTCCACAAGC
>MU107569.1:0-46722 GCA_012274485.2 Sinapis alba | reverse complement strand
TTGTGAGGTCAATCCAATGTGAATATGCCCATATCATGAGTAAGTAAACAGTATTGGTGTTTTTCATCCGTTTTTGGGTGGGACATGAGAACGATATCTTTAATTTTGGGATCTCAATGCAAGAGTTTCTTCTTCTTTCATTTGTGAGTGTAATAATTGGTATTTGGATTTCATATGTGAGATCAACCAAGGTGATACGGAAGCTGTGTTTTATGTCTCAAGCATATGTTTGTGTATGCGCTAACATGGACATGAGTACCTCCATATGCTGAGAAAATAAATCGAATATGTAAGGTTGAAAGCAAAAAAAATATGACAAGGGGTGAGAGATAAGTGAAAATATTACTAGAGCTGAGACCCATTTTTTCGGCTCGACCGCTTCAAGGAGGAACGAGTTGTCGAATGCAAACGAGAAGGTGTGATATACAAGATGGTTGTGGTGAATGCTAGGGTAATCTCATTGCTTTTGTTTTCTTCTTCTAGCCTTTTTTTTTCTTATTTATCCTTCTTTGTCAGGTTATGGAAGCAAGTAATTCATTGCGGCGATGGAGCAATGTATTGCGGGTCTTCAAGGTAAAGAAGAGGTTGCCGATCATCTTCTGACTATACATAAGATTTGTTCTACCCTTTAGGCCATGACGGTTAAAGATCCAGAGAGGGTCGCCGAGATCGAGGAATTGACTTCGAGGCTGGAGGCCTCTGAGGCCGAGAAATCTGTGGTCGTCAAAGATTTGGTTGCTATGTAGCATAAGTTCTAGAGATTATTCGCTGCTCGCCATTTCACCACCAAGGCGTTCATCGGAGTGAATCGTATTCTGTTGAGCGGAGGACCGAACATGAATTATACCGAAACTCAAAGGAATTGACGGGGGCCTGCACAAGCAAGGGAAGTTGGCGGGGAAGCAAGAAGAAATGCGATCGAGCGATTAACATAGCTTGTCGTCAAGCTCGCCAAAAACTTTCCAAAGAGCACATAGGGATTTTGGACAAAGTGAAGAACAAGTTTGCAATGAAGAAGGTGGAGAAAGAAGCAGAAATTCACTTGCAGGAAGTGACCGCAAACATAAGGGCTTATGACCGAGAATAAAGAGGGTGGCTTTATGGTGGATGAAGAGCTGAAGCGGCTTTTGGAGAAGGAGAACGAATTCGAGATCGAATATGGTCTGGCCGCAGTGTTGGATCTCTCTTTTCAAAGTCTCGTTCTGCCACAGATTTATGATGATTCAGTTAACCAGGATCTGTATCCTGCTGGTGTTGAGGCTGATTTGCGGGGTTAATTTTAAATGTTTGTTGTTGTGATGACTTTTTTCCATAGTTTTTTTTTCAGTTTAATGTTACTTATGTATGTTTTATTTTGTATTGTTAGTTGTTTTGTGTAATGGTGTTGAGAGTATACATATAGTCACCGCGGATCGTTTACATGTTGTGTATCGAACTTTATTTGAGTTTGGTTGTTGGAACAATCAATATTGCTCATACTTGGAGTATTTTGCAAGATAGAATCTGATCAGGAATCTAACTCACGGGCCGGTGATGGTCTAAGGGGATCGTTTTTTTTATATTGTTTTTGTTGGATTTAAGATGTGCTTGAGGTTTAGCTGCCTACGTACCCTTTTTGAAAGATCAAGCCTTCATAGTTATATATTGGGTATTTATTTTCATTACTTGGTTATCTTGTCCCCCAGCTTGAAGTTCAAGTTCGTGCTTCTTACATCAAGTTTTCTAGTGGTAATATCTTTTAAGGTTGTAAGTGTTACAGGGTTGAAGTTCAGTAGTCATGTTTTGCATTTTTTTAGCTCGTAGATTCTGAAGCAAACTACCTTGATTATCTTGTACGGTCCTTCCCACTTAGTTCCTAGCTTGCCGGCTCCCTGTTTTGTATTTTTGAATACTTTACGTAATACCAGGTCTACAAGGATGAAGACGTGATCTCTTACTTTAGAGTCATAGTAGCAAGATGCGGCATGTTGATAGTTTTGTATGCGAATGGAGGCTTTTTCACTTGCTCTTTGCTCATATTGAATCGATCGATTAGCATCTCTTTGTTGAGATTCGTGTTTTCTAGGGATATTTTCCGGTGTTGGCTTGGTATTTCGACCTCGGCTGGGATGATTGCTTTGACTCCGTACGAGAGGGAGAAAGGGTTTCTTGGGTTGCTTTGTGGGGCGTTGTTTGGCATGCCCATAGGACTCATGTAACTCTTCACTCCACCTTTGCTTCTTGAGATCGAGTCTCTTTTTGAGTTTATTCATTATCAATTTGTTTGCGGCTTCGGTGTGACCATTTCCTTGGGATATCAAGGAAATGAGGTTGTTAGTCTAATCTTCCATGTTTTGTAGAAGTCGATGATTTTTTTTAAAGATAAATTGCAATCCAATATCAATGACGATTTTTTAAGGTAAGCCATGTCAGCATACAATATTCTTCCAGACAAATCACTTCACCGCCATGGCGGTGACTTTTTGGTAGGCTTCAGCTTCCACCCATTTTGTGAAGTAATCTGTTAATACCAAGAGGAATCAAAGTTTTGCTGAACCCAAAGGCACTAAGGGTCCTACTATATCCAAGACCACCACATAAAGGGGTAAGGCGAGGATACTGAGGACAGCTTCTGAGCTGGTTGGTAGATCATTGAGGCGTATTGTTGGCATTTGTCGCATCTTACTGCGAATTGCTCGCTATCGTGTGCGATGGTCGGCCAGAAGTATTCGTATTTCTTTATTCTGATTGTCAGTGATCGTCTGCTGAAGTGGCTTCCACATGATCCATCGTGCTTTTGTTTTAAAATTGTGAATACATCTTTCCTAGATACGCAGAGTAGGCATGACTCATTTATCCTTCGTTTGTAGAGTTTTTCTTTGATAATGAAATAACGTGAGCTGTAAGCTTTGAGCTTTTTGGCTTCTCTTTTTTCCTCCAGGAGGGATCCATTTTTTATGTAATTGATTATCGGGGTTATCCAGTCAGGTCATGCTTCCAGATCTTGTCGGAAATATTGTGGTCTTCGACGTTGGTTTCGTGGTCCGCTCTGTCATTGGTTGGTTGTGTCAGGAATGTTTGTGATACATCAATCTCGGTTATGCCAGCTATGAGCTCGGTGTTGAGTTTGTTAATTTCGAGTTTAAAGTTACAATGAGATGGAATCACAACGACTAAGAACTAAGACTAAAATATTGAGAATGAGAGGTCGAGGTCGAGGTCGTGTGTGATATGTATAGTGTCTAGGGTTTTGAATTTCCTTTCTGTCTTCCTTCTTTTCTTCCTTTATAGTCACTCTCCTCCAGGACCAATGGGAGATCATCTCAACTACTCCCGTCGATCTCAGCATTGTTCTAGACCAGTCTTCATTCACATCTTTTGGTTACGGGCTCGTTCGAGCCTCGTCAATTATTAGGCCCAACAGCAGCTCCGACTCTGCCCCGTCGGTCGTTGCCACTCCTGATGTTTTCGACTTCGTTTGTTCGCTGGTAGGTTTCTTCTTCTCTGATATATCGAGTTGTGCTCCAGCTCTCCCCCGTTAGTGTAGCTGTGGCGTAGCTTATTGGAGTTAGCTCCAGTTCTTGGTTCTTAACATGATTCAGTGATCTCGATTCTCCCCTGGGTCATTTGAGTTGCGGTTCACTGAGGGAGGCTCGTGTGTACCTTGGTCTTCCCAACACCATTGTCGGACATCTTGGGTCTTAGAGGTGGACTGATTTACCGTCTAATTTTCAGGATATGAAGAACGTTGTCAGGATGTGGCTCTCACCGCACCCTTTTTTTTTGCTATGATTCATATTTCTTCCAATATCGAGCTAAATAATTGTGTTTTTTTTAGTTCATTGGACTAGCCAGTCGACATTCCTAGGGTTCTCTGGAGCGAGTAGATATGGGAAGCTCGTGGAATACGGGTACTCCATCTTCTGGTGGAGCTTTGGGAAACTTGAGCTTGCACGACTTGGCTCGACAAAGCTGCACATGATCAATACCAATCAGTTGGAGTAACACTGCATGCAAGTTAATTTCGACCAAAGTATGGTCTCATGGTTTATCGAAGGCATCCTTCCTATTTGGCAATATCAGCACTTGGTTCAAGCTTTTGCACTGTTTTCTCTAGTTAACTCTATGTGTTCAGTTAGTTTCATTGTTTGTGTTCATTAGAAGCTGATTTTTCATTCTCTATTTGATGTTGCTTTAGTTTATTTTTTTCATTTTCTGTTTCTAGTCTCCATTGCACTGTTTTGAAAACCGGACCAGACCGGCCGGTCGGACCGGTCAGACTGTGACTCGGTCTTTTAACCGGTTCCGAGTTGTACTAAAAATCGAATTTGAGTTAAACCGGTAAATCTGGTAAAAAATGGCCAAACTCGGTAAAACCGGTGATCCGGTTCAATATTAAAACTTGATTTTCTCAAATTCAAGTTAAAAAAAAAATTACAAAATTAAAAATATTTCATAAAAATTCATATTGTTAAAAGTATCTTTCTAAATAAATTAGTTTTCATTATATTTTTATACTATTTTAAAAGTTTTTTTTTATTTAAGTATCAATTTTAGATAGATTCTAGTAATGATATAAAAAAATTCTTAAAATAATTTCATAATTATACATATATATTTAATTAATTTAAAATTAGATTAAAACTGAAAATCCAGTTGAACTGGTTGGTCCGGTCCGGTCCGACCATTAACCCAATTACAATGCTGAGTCGATATCTGGTCCGGTTTTTAAAACATTGCTCCATTGTAACTTCTATCACAAAAAAAAAAAATTGGTATAAAATACAACATTTACACAATAATAGATTATATCCATTTATCATACAACAACTACAAGCAAAAATGCTTCATGGTCTAGTAATTTCCAAAGTAAAGTATTGAAGAAAATCACAATCCCTGAGTTTGAGGTGATTGTTTAGCTAAGATAAATTTGTTGGAATCATTTCTATTTCTATTTTTTTATGACAATTTTTTTAATGCTGGATAATTATGCAATTACAAACTATAAAAAATACTACATACAATTTTACACTAAGAATTCTATTTACCTTGTGAAGATTCACGTCTGACTACATCACCTGAGCTGTCCTATCGGATCCATGCTTGACGATACTTCTTGTGCCATACTGAAGATCTCTTGTAAGCAATTTTTCTATTAATCTACATAATCCCACTTTTGGGGGACACGAAATCTATACCTCTTTATATAGAAACATTAATGAACCATTACTCAAATCATTAGACAAGGGAGCTTCCACAATAGCATAAGTTCTACTATCTAAAACCAAATATTATTTTGGTATAATGTGATTCAAGGTTGGCCTAGTAAATTATATATTAGTCTTGCAGTTCCATTTTTTAGGTTTTTCGGTCAACTATTTTTTCTTTCATTAGTTTGCTTTGGTCAATCTCACTGAATAGAATCGAAAACTTGGTTTTGTTCGTCTTCCGATTAATTTTGGTTTACAAAAATCTTTGATTTTTTTTTGTTTATGTTAGATTTTTTATTTTAATTTTAAAAAATTCAGATAATATTGGTTAATTAGTATTTATATTAATAAAGTTGATTTTTTTTTTCTCTTCATAGTTTTAGGCAATGTTTTGAAAACCGGACCACATATCGACTCAGCATTGTAATTGGGTTAATGGTCGGACATAACCAACCGGTTCAACCGGGTTTTCCGTTTTAATCTATTTTTAAATTAATTAAATATATATGTATAATTATGAAATTATTTTAATAAAAGTTTTATATCATTACTAGAATATATCTAAAATTGATACTTAAATAAAAAAAAACTTTTAGAATAGTATAAAAATATAATGAAAACTAATTTATTTAGAAAGATACTTTTAACAATGTGATTTTTTATGAATTATTTTTAAATTTGTAATTTTTTTTAACTTGAATTTGAGAAAATCAAGTTTTAATATTGAACCGGGTCATCGGTTTTACCGAATTTGACCGGTTTTTATCGGATTTACCGGTTTAACTCAAATCCGATTTTTAGTACAACTCAGAACCGGTTAAAAGACCGAGTCATGGTCTGACCGGTCCGACCGGCCGGTCCGGTTCGGTTTTCAAAACAGTGGTTTTAGGACACGCTCTCCTTTATTAAATTTTCAAAACGAAATGGGTTTGGGCTTATTTTTAACTCATAAATATTCTGAAGTAAATAAATTATGGGCTTTTATTGCTTTTCGCAGCCCACATATCTTAGGGTATCTATGTTTTTCATTGTTGTTTCTTCAAAGAAAGTGTCGTGTCTCTTGGCATCTCTCTGTCTTGGGACGTTTGTGACAATAATCCAAGCTCTAACGACTACTGCACCACTATCTCCAATGGCCTAGCATTTTCCAAAGTAACTGACTGAAGCTTGTCCTATAAATGTCTTCGTCACTTGGGATAAATGAAGAGTCTTACGTACCGTAAACAAATCCCAGAGGTCTCTCTTTATCAAGCTTCAAAATATCCATCTGAAGAATATATATAGAATTTGTATTTTGGAAAGAAAACGAACTTAACATGGTAGACACACCTGGTCATGGGCGAATCTACATAGTGGAAGGTGGCAAGTGCCCCCACAATAATGACAAGTAAATTTTTATTTGCACTTGAAGAAACATATATCTTTCTGATTAGTTGGTTAAATCTCTACCTATACTTCCACTAAACCTGGCTTCAAATCCCCACTTATCTTTTTTACATTGATTTTATTTAGTTTTTTTTTAAAATGTTATCCTTATTAAAGAATATCAAAAAAAAAATATTAATACATCAAAATTTTTTTGCCCCCACTCAAAATATTTTTCTAGATTAGCCACTACACCTGGCCACTACACCTGGTCACACAGATTTTGGTGGGGAGGTATGTGTGACTGATCTCTGATAAGCTAGCGTAGTATTGATTCTCATGCTCAATTTCAGCAGAGTTGCATATCAAATCTGTATATATATTCTATGAGCTGAAGTAGATTCCTGTAGGAGCATGCTTTTTATGTACCCCTGGCATATGATCTCACTTACTTTGTGCTAAGTGGACACACATAAGATAGCAATTTTAAAAGACCTACTCATAGTCCTGGTGATAGTTTTGTTATCTTGAGAACTAAGCATGAGTTGTCCTCCTCCAGCATTGGCACATTCCGTGGAGTGGAACATTTGTGATATCTTTGTGACTATGGTGTATTGGAATGTAGGTTGAACGATTCGTTGGTATGGTTGAAGGAGCTATATTAGTTGTTGATGCTGGAGAAGGCCCTCTTGCACAGACAAAGTTTGTTCTTGCGAAGGCCTTGAAGTATGGACTACGCCATATTCTTCTCTTAAACAAGGTAGATCGACCTTCAGGTATGAATTTCATTTGCTTCCACTTTTACTAAAAAAAATCTTTGTCTCCTTTCTTTTGTGAAGTTTTTTTTTAAATGTTTTACTAGGAATGTTTCCTATCCCTTTTTTCCGCTGCCAGTTTCAGAAGAAAGGTGTGATGAAGTGGAGAGTTTGGTGTTTGATCTTTTTTGCAAATCTTGGTGCTACAGGTAATTAGTTTAACAGTGTAATGTATGTGTTCTTATTCAGTTACAAATGATTACCAACATTTTCGACTGAATCAGTATTTTTATCTTCTCTCTTTAACTAGAGGAACAACTAGATTTTCCTGTGCTTTATGCCTCCGCAAAAGAAGGGTGGGCATCTTCTACCTTCATCAAAGAACCTCCTGCAGATGCGAGGAATATGTCACAGTTGCTTGATGCTGTAGTAAAACATGTTCCCCCACCAAAAGCAGATCTTGATGAGCCATTTCTGATGCTGGTAACTAAACATTCTCAGCTAATGAATTTTGAACTTGGGGTGGCCAATATTCTTTATTCAACTTCTTTCACTTTTCTGATTGTCCTATATTGTGTAGCTGATCATTGAATTGTGTTCCTAACTATGGCCTAGATAGACTAACACAGTTCAAATGACTTTTGTTAGACGTCCCAAAGTAGAGGTTAAGTTCACTACATGTTTAGTTTGGATTGAATGTTTCTTTAGTAAACTTGTTGCGTGAGCGTAGAAGCATCTTATGTAACTATATCTGTCATTAAATCTCAAGAAAGGTAGAAGGAAGTCAAACTAATTCCCTTGGAAACAAAGGCTTCGTATGAAATATATATGAGATGGTGTACAGAGTTTTTCTCTTTTCTACAGTCCTATTCTAAACGTATTATTGCTCTGTAGATTATATGCCGAGATGGGAAGATATTCATATGTTTTTAACTGTTATCTTGAGGGGAAAGAAGCCCTTGGCAATGAAATTTTACTAGCATTTTCACTTCCAAGTTCCAGGTTTCAATGATGGAAAAGGACTACTATCTCGGACGAATATTAACTGGAAGAGTATCTTCTGGACTTGTCCATGTTGGTGACAAAATCAATGGACTACTCAAAACTGATTCTTGCTCCGAGAAAATAGAAGAAGCAAAGGTTTTGCATGTACATTGCTTTAATGCTTGGTCAGCCATTTTCTAAACAGCAATGTCTCATCGAAGCAGATAGGAACATCTTTCTCATAGGTGGTGAAGCTAATGAAAAAGAAAGGCACGACCGTAGTTTCAATTGACGCCGCTGGAGCTGGTGATATAATATGTATGGCTGGTTTGACAACTCCATCAATAGGACACACTGTGGCTAGTGCAGAGGTAACATCCCAACAGTCTACTTCCCTACTTAATTTTTTAAAATATATAAGTGAGTTCTGAGTTCAGCGTAGCATCTCAAATTTCATTGATCCCTATTTGAAAAATTAAGCAGCTCCAATGTGTTACCTCGTTTTGGTCTTGCAGGTCACAACTGCGCTCCCTTCTCTGGCTGGTCGGGATGGCACTCAAGTATGTTTGATTTTTAGCAACAAGACGTAGCTTTAGGCATTGTACTCTTCTTTAAACTTGAAGCAGACTCATATTTACCTCTCGTTTGCAGCATGTTTACATCTGAATTCACCTATACGTTGCTAGCATTCTGAGTTAATTCCTCCCCCCCCCCCCCTCACACACCTAAGCAATATATGAAGAAATGCTATGTGTATTCGGTTGTAGACTACCCGGTCTGGCACATGTTTGATGGGGTGGAGGGAAAATTGGGGATCGGCTAATGGCAGAAGCTGAAACGAATCGTGCCATAAACGTTATTCCAGGCTTGTCAGAGTCATTTGAAGTCTAAGGGAGAGGAGAACTTCAACTTGGTTTGTGCTTTTCCATTTATTTTTTTTGGTTCAGTGCTTCTTCTCCTGTAAAGATGAAAATAAAAATGAAATACGTCATAAAACATGTAACTATATCTATTTCTCCGTGCAAGGTGAGTAATCTTTCTATGTGTCTAACAGGTATCTTGATTGAGAATATCAGACGGGAAGGTTTTGAGCTCTCGGTCTCTGATTGATTTTCGTTATCTGGAAGTATGAACTCTCTCACTCGTTTGTATTGATCAATCAAAGAAATGAGTACAAATTTGAATTGTATCTCTGAATTACAAATAGTACTCAGAAAATGCTTGATCTCAAGATCTCATCACGATCTTGAGGTCAGACTCATTGCGTCCAAGGTTCTACAACAAACAAGCATAAAAGACTAACAACGACTTCATGTTATTTATAGTCTTACTCTTCTTCCATCAAACTTCCTGTAACTACAAACCCTATGTTTGTTTCCCAGTCTCTTCTTTCTCTTCCTGTAACTGCAAACCCTCTGTTTGTTTCTCAGTCTCTGCTCTCTCTTCCAAATCTACACCATTCGTAATTACATCATTCTTTAACGAATTCTTTCTAAAGTAAGACCTTCGATAATCTCACCACCTAAAGTCATGTGAGTTTCATCTTTTCCGTTTTGTGTTGCACCACATTACTTATCAGCTATATATATATATAGTTAGAGTTGGATACATTTGTAGTTATCGTTTTATGTTGGTAGTGTGGGAGGGTTAACTTGTTTATGTCATGGTGCTCGTATGTTAAGCTAATGCTATATGTTTCTTGCGAGTTTGTTTCATAAAGCAGTAGAAGAATTCTCTTGTTAGCTAGTCTATTATTTATCTACAGTACTAGCCTACTGTGAATTACTTTAGCCTAAAGAGCACTCTTTGTTTCTAAAAACTTTGTGTCGGCCTTCTTCTGATTAATTTTGAGCATTTCTACTATCTGATTTAGGTACAAAACTGAAGATAAACAGAGACTTGAACCAAATTGAAGAGGTGACTATCTGATTTATTCTCTATAGTCTATACACAACGAGTTTTAGATATAACTATTGGTAAACAAAATCTGTGATATACTCTTAAAAAGAAGAGTACATAATTTAGAAATTAAAAAAAAAAAAAAAAAATTGTGATTATATGGAGAAATATCCATGAAGGGAATAGAAAACCAAGCATGAAGGAGAGCATGCCTAAGCCACTCCACACAACAAGGGTCTGAGGCTGTATTGTGTGGAAGTGATGCAATTGTTGCATCATCTACCGGAAGAACCACAAAAAAGGATTCTGTGAAGGCTTAGGTATAGGTTTAGGATTAGGATTAGGACTAGTAGGATTAGGTTTAGGGTTAGAAGAAGTAGAAGAGTTGTTTTGTTGAGCTGTGGCAGGAGGCATGACTACGACCTCAAACTTTTGACCAGATTCACAGTGACCAGGCACACCACATATGAAGTAATAGTGTCCGGTTCGGTTAACCTTAACCGGTTCATACTCGGATTGATATGTGGCCAGAGGGGAATTAGGGTTGCACAACTCGTAATCTTTGAAGCTCACTTCCATAACGTTGTGAAGATCCTTATTGTAGTGAAAGATGAAGGAATCTTCGACGTAGAAAGTCATTGAAGAAGACTATGTGTTGTAATACAGGATCCTTTTTTGTGGTTCTTCCGGTAGATGATGCAACAAACTCATGGTTGTGTTCTTCATGATTGATTGTGATTCTTTACTTGATCCAGAGGTAGAAAACAATGAGAAAGAGATAGATTTGTGTGTGTGTGTGTGTTTATATAGAACTTTGATGGAGGCCGCTTTCCATACTCTTTTCGTTTTAGGATTTTAATTTTAATTAATAGTTTTGAATGGTCCACCTCGTATATCCATTAATGATTTTTTATTTTTTTCCTTTTCTTGCTAGGGAAGAATCTGGATAAGGTGAAATATTTTATAAAATATTTCTTAAATAAAATAGGAGTAATTCCCTTAGATAGCCTCTTTTAGTTTGTTTGTCCCAAAAATAGTTTTTAAGGAGGAAAATGACCAAAATGTTTTTTTTTGAAGCTAAAAAATTCATTTATATGCATTTATCTCCCAAGGGTTAACTAATTTGAACTTTAGGGTTTAGAGTTAAGGGGTGGGTTTGGGGTTAGGGTTTCAAATTTCAAAAAAAAAATAAAAAAAAAATCAAAATTTCAAAAAAAAAAAAGTCTATTTTGGTCATTTTATTTTTTGAGGGCTATTTTTGTGATAAAAACTTAAAAAAGGCTATTTAAGAGAATTGCCCATAAAATAGTTTTGTAAATAATAACAATACTAGGCGGTTTTTAAATAATAACAATACTATGCACAGTGGAGCATAATTTTCTTATAAATATTTAATAGCTTATGTCTTATTTTCAAAAACCAGCATAATATGTTATTATTTATGTTCTTATAATTTTTAAATCAAAAATCAATTATTTATATATGATAAAGTTTTTCATCAAAATATATATGTTATCATTATGCTGAAATTTTACAAGAACTTACATATAGAAATATTTTAGAAAATATATTTATAAAAATATTTTTGTTTGATAATATTTAATTATGAATTATTTTTATCTTAGTTCTTAACTTTTATAACATAAAATATTATTTTCAGATAACAAAATAATATATAAGAATTATCTTACTTTTTATATGTCTTTATTTTGAAATTTTTATTATATTAATTTATAATTAAAATTAATTATCTAATATAATATAGAAAGCTAATATTATTAATGTAAATTTTGTTTTTAATATATAATAAATTATATATAAAAATTTGTTAAGGATATAATTGACTTTAACCACTCTAAGTTTTCTTTTTCTCAGTTATTATTTATGTTTGTCTTTTTAACAGTTAAAACTAGGTCTGGGCATTCGGGTCCTCGGTTCGGGTCCTTTCGGGTTTGGGTTTTCTGGGTCTTAAAGTTGAGGACCCAATAGGGTAATTTGAAATTTTTGGTTCGGGGTCGGTTCGGGTCTTGTCGGATCCGGGGCGGATCGGGTCTTAAATAGTTGGACCTAATAGGGTAATTAAAAAATTTCAGTTCGGATTTGGGTTGGTTCCGGGTTGAGATCGGTTCGGGTCCTGTTCAAAAAACACTCAAAAACATTAAAAAAAAAATACATGAAAATATTTAAAGATCTAAAAAGATCTAAAATTTTATCTAAAATATGAACAAAAGACATGAAAAATACCCGAAAACACAAATATGAAACTTAAAAAAATATTCATAATACTAAAAATATATTAAAACATCCATATATACCGTATATATACTAAAAATTTCGGGTATTTTGAGTACCCATCGAATTTCGGGTTCGGGTTGGGTCGGATCCAAGACCGCGGATTCTCTCTAATAAAACACAATAGAGTAAAATGATCGGTTTAGGTTCTACCCAGACCCGGATTTTTCGGATCGGTTCTCCTAAATGGAAGCTGGCACCAACACGTCGTGAGCAAGATAAATGGGATAGAGCAACTAAGGCTGCAACTGGTGGCATGCAGTGTAAGTTTTATCTTGCAGCAAATGATCATCTCACATTGTTTCATTTTATTGATTTGTTCCTTTCGTTTTTATAATATGTGCTGCAGGAAGTGATGTTTGTTGGATCATTTAAAGCCCATGGCTTTATAACAAAAACGTGAAAAAAATGTAATGGATTGCAAGCTATATAGCCCACTTGATTAAATGAGTGAAAAAGAAGTTTGTCCCACATTGGGCAAATGAGAGAGAATTGAGGAGTATATATGTACACGAGCTATCATTGTTCAAATGGCTCAGGGGATAGGATGGTTTCCCACGCGCACGCAGCCGTCGGGCTCGTGCTCGGCTCGGGAGAATGTTTTGCCATCTATTTGATATCCAATAGATGGAACGCGTAAGCCTTGTCTTTGTTTTCCATTATTCATATCATTTAGTTACAACTAACTTGGTTTCATCAATAAGATTTACTTTTTGAATATGTTTGGTGGCAGAATACTTGTTCCTGAGTATGGGTTGATGCACTCGGAGCTGATGCCAATGTTGGTTGGGCTTTTTACTTACAAAATTGCTACTTTCTTTCAAGCTATAGAAGAAGCCATCTCCATTTCTACTCAAAAGACCCATGTCTAAAAGCACCTACTTCAGTTTATATAACAAGTTAGATTGTTATGTGTTTAGGGCAGTGATTAGGTTAAAGTCAGTGTTGTAAGAAACTGTAACTAATAAACTCATATAAATTTATTCATAGCTGCAAACCACCTATAGATAACTAAGAACATAGAAAGCAAAATGCAGAAAAGAAAAGTACTTAGACAAAAGTGAAGTAAAGCATCACAGAGTTAACTCTAGTTCTGAAACTTTCAGACCAAACCAGGTCCAATGTTGGTCTGAGCGTAATCTTCGTTAAGTCTTCCTTCGTAAACATAACCGAGCTTCTCACAAAACTTCTTAATCTCTTCGACATCTTTCTTGGAGCAAGTATCATCAGAAACAACAACTGTAGTTTCGTTTTCTCCAGGTTTGTAGTTAGCGATTGCTCGATGACTTGAAACAGATATCTTTATGACCTTGTCGTCTCCAAAAGTAGTGCAAGAAATCACTTTCGCATCCATTTTTTTTTTTATATATTCTTTGAGTCTTTGAGTCTTTGCTTCTGTATAGAACAAAGAGACGAAGAGTGATAAATCATTTATATAGAGAAGAATCATGTAAATGTTTATGGTGTAATCATGAAACATACATGCATGTAACTGAAAATGGACTACAAGATTTCATTTTTTGTATGAACAATAAAGTTGAATCCAAGAAACTGCTTTATTTTGCATGATTCTCAGTAGTGTTTCCACTTCTTGTGCCTAGAAAGATAATAACAACACAATATTACTTATCAAAAAAAACATAACATATTAACTATATCTATTTGAATTAATCAAGAACCAGGCAGATAATGTTAAGGTAACGTGTCCTATAAGTTATTGTTGTAGTTGCTCTGTGTTTTTGCTTGTTTGGGATGATAACTCAGATTCAAAGGTGCAGTTTTTGTTAGGATGATAGCTTATTTTTCCATATCAAAATCCAGTTAGATTGTGGTTAATTTGTCTTAAATTCTGACTTGTTATTGCGCACTTATTATTCTGTTTATTATGAAATGTTACATTTAGTGCTCACACTTTTTATAATTTCATCTTTGTTTTGAACATACTTGATCGGTGAATGAAGAAAATGCAGATCAAAGAGCTTTTTATTCTTCCCGGATAAAAGTAGCATTACATATATATATATTTATATTTTCTTGAGATAGACTAAAATGCTCTTCAATAACCAACCAAAAAAAAAAAAAAAAAAACTGCCTGTGAGACCATGAATCACAACCATAGACACTGCTTTCTTGTTATTGTCTACATTGGTGCCTCTATCAAAACTGAATTAAGAATTCCTCTCATTAGAGCCTTGAAGCTCGCATGATCTTAAAAGTTAAGCCACTCAGGTTAATTTAGGAGCAGAGATCTAAAGAAGCTGGGCTGCTTTTTGATCTAAAACATCTTCAGTTCATATCCCCACAGAGAAGTGGTGCTAACACAGTGTGTACTCACAATCGAGCAAGCCTCTAAGTATCTCTTCACAATTTGGGCGTTCTTGAGGTTCGGCCCAACAATCTGCAAAGAAAATATGGCAACATTTTCTCAGACTGTAGCAGTTGAATATTATGAGAGAATAAACGAAAAATGATCAATCAGATGTTCAATAAACTATGGTGTTTAACAACATTGAACCTGCAATTAGCTTGCTGAGTGGACCATCAGGAATCTCAAGACGTGACCGTTCATGCGCAACAGCAAATATAACCTAAGATGCAAACTTTCAACAATCAATCCAGTTCAAATGAAAATGAACATCGCTAGAAGAATCATGGCACAGCATATTCTACCTTCTCAGGTGGAACACCTTCCCATGGTTTACGTAAAGTAGAAAGCTCCCACATTATGACACCAAGACTAAAGATATCACATTTCTCTGTGAAAGGTTCATTGCGGATGAGCTCTGGAGCCATCCACTCTGGTGTACCAGCAGATGAAATGTCCTTCATGTTTTCATCAGTCATTATTCTCGACAGCCCAAAATCACAGATCTTGACTGTCCAATGTTTGTCCACGAGACAGTTGGCACTTTTCAGGTCACGGTGAACTATTTTCATCCGGTGTATGCACATCAAGCCCCTTAAGCATCCAAATAAAAGATACAAACAATCTTGAAATACGCATATGTAGCTTGAAATATATAATCTAGGGAAAGATGAAAGAAATGCTCAGAACAAATTGTCTGACTTGATCCTCGTTTCTTGGGCAGAGGAATGAAGCAAATCATGTTTGTTTACTCCATTAAGATATAATACTTAATAAGGAACTAATAACTAAAAAGAAAGATGACATTATAAGCCTCAAGTAGTTAATTGTGCACCCTATAATACATCAGTGTTCATATTTTCTGTATGCCATTCTGCTAATCTTAAGAGATTCACAAACATCCACACTTTGAGCATCGAAGGCAGACATAGTGCAAAAGGATTGGTAACATTATAAGCAAGCTAAGTACCTGCAGATGTCTCTTAGCATCCTGAGCCTTCTGTGCCAGCT
The DNA here is from genome assembly GCA_012274485.2 of Sinapis alba. Lineage (NCBI taxonomy): Eukaryota > Viridiplantae > Streptophyta > Magnoliopsida > Brassicales > Brassicaceae > Sinapis > Sinapis alba. The sequence continues at coordinate 30,862 of MU107569.1, read as the reverse complement.
AAGTTTCTTCTTTTGACCACTCATGTGGATCAAATAATACAAAGATCCCAGCTCCATATATTCCGTGATCATGGATAAGCGCGGAGGTTTTGTGCATGCACCCAGAAATAGAACAACTGCAAAACCATAGATCACAACTTGTCTGATTAAGGTAAATGAAAAAAATAATCTCAGACATGTCTCCACAAATTACTTAATAAACATGACACGAGAGAAAGCGGAGAGGTAGCGAGGAAACAAGAATTACCATTTGGGTGACGAATACGGCTGAACAGAAAACCGCAGATGCCCAGCAAACATGCAAAACAGTTAGTAGATGTACACAGGGATTGAACCAAGAATGACCACGCAACTGATAACAAGGTACCTGAGAATCGATATCTCATTGCAGAAATCTTCCATGTTTTCGGCAGTAAGGTCTTGCTCCAGAAACAACTTGATAGCAACATCTGTCCCATTCCACACTCCACGAAAAACTTCACCAAAAAATCCTAGATGCAAAACATAAGACAACGATTATTTACACTTACAATGCTTAACAAATTGAAAATGAACTAAAAACTGCATTGTCTATATCAAAGATAGTAGTAGATTTGGTGCAGCTTACCAATCCCCACCCGAGTTCCAACAGTCAGCTCTGAGAAGTCAATGTCCCATTCTTGATAGGGTAACAAAGGCTGATTCTGCAATGTGGAAGACTCAACCACTTTATTCCATGTATCCTTGACGGCAAAATCTGAAGGCCCTCTTCGTCCGAATCCTTGACTCCTGTAAGCATGAGGGGATGAAGGCAACGACATTGTCTTCTTCGAATTTAACTCATCATCAAGATGGAGACCAGATACCTGGGAAATCACAACCGAAGAAAGCACAAGAGTTTACAGAGGTACGAGCCAATAGATTCAACTTCTTAGTGCAATGACCTTCTGGAGAAACTCAGAACGTCTATACTGGTTAAACTACGGGAAAAGAACTGATACAACACAATAGTCACACTTAATCCCCAACTTACATTTTTATTGATACCTGATCTGTTTCCATGCTCTCGGCCTTGCAAGAGACGGGTTTGCTTTGATTTCTCATACATTTCTCGTACAGCGCTTCAAAAATTTGTAATATCAAAATCAAACACAAGAAAATCATAGTGCCACAGCTAACTCGTCATGAGTTCTTTCTAACGGTTCTCAGTACTATTATAACAAAGTTAGACGGAGTGCCATTAAATGGTTTAAGGCCTTTGTGGCTTTGAGAGTGAAAAATAGTTTCATGTTAATCACATCACATTAGTACAACACCATCCTACATACACCTAAGCATCTTATTTCTTTTGTTCAACTACACCTAAGAATCTAAGAGTTTGCAGATAACAGTTTGCATTCTAGATGGCTCATGCCGTAACTTCATGTGATACTATCGACAGCGTTAAGATGATTGAAGATTTTCAAAATAATTTTACAAGTTAGACTTGACAGAACAAAATCGAATAAAGAGCCTTTAATATGCAAGTTCATAATTACACAAATGCTTCTAAACGACGAAAGAAGAAACAGTGCACACGGTTGAGAAGACCAACCTTGCAATGTCATCTCCAATCTCTGGTGTCATCCTGAAACTTCGTCGTCTAGTTTTACGAATTTCTAATGTGGATGAACTGTTAGCAAGATAAACATATTAAAAAGTTGTTTGGACAGCCAATCAAATCTAATAAATAATGCAAGAGTAGTAAATTATATCTAGCAAAGATAATCCTTGAGATCTATTTGAACAATATCTGCATTATCCCTGAAGCAATGTACGACGATGTGGTTGCAGACCTTAAACTTTTCATGGGTGGTTCCTTGGAAAGGCTACACTCTCTCTTGGGTACTAAATTCATCTACGTTATTAATTTCCCTTATATTTTATTACTTATGAGAGTAAGTTTAGTGCTTCTGTTGGCTCTGAAAGATATCCCAAATCTCAGAACATGAATATCTAGCAAAGATAGAGTGTAGCCTTTCCAAGGAATCAACGAAAAGCTTAGGGTCTGCAACAGAACCTCATACGTTGATTTTAACATATGTGAGCAAATATGCAAAATCTAGCAAAGACTTGAATAAGCAACTAACTAATACTGGAATGTCCAGTCAAACATGCTGACTAGATGTATGGGAAAGGCTGAAGATTTTGGTATGCACTAATGTAAAAATAAGCTACCTTGAAGGAGATGCATCACCAGAGTAATCCCTAAATGAGTGCCTACCAGTACTCAACATAGATCGTCCACGTGATCGCATAGATGGGTGTTCTGGGCTGCAAATGTAACAGATTTCCGACTTTTGTCAGTTAGGTATAAAGAAAGTCAAAGAAAGGCACGCTTCAAACAACTCGTACAGAATAGCCAAGCAAATTTTCTCAGATACATTTTTATCAAGAGGTCTAAATATAAAAGCAGAAGGAAGGAGAGAAACGGTAACTTCTACATTTTCCAACTCATTACTATGTCTAGAGACAACAAGAGAGTGTATCAATGTAATGATTTGTGTAATTTATTTTCTATTAACTATAATCCAAGCTAGAAAGAGCATGGAAAAACCTCGAGCTAGCAGTTCTCTGTTCAGCAATCACTTTTCTGCGGCTGCGTCTCCAGAACACAGTCGCAATATTTGGCTCACTATGTGAGGTGTTGCTGAAGGAAAAAAAAAACACATTTCTATCATAAACCCACCTTAAAAGATACAACTTGTCAGAAAGATATGTCACAGGTACCTCAATTTTCTTTCAATAGCTGTAGCAGGTCTAAGCATCAAATTATGCAATGATGCATTTGGATATCCTTTTTCATCTTTTTCTGTACTGTAACATAGGAAACGATTCATCACTCCCAGGAAAGCATATCACAAGAGATGTTTCTAGAATAGTCCGACTGTCAAATGGTTTAGCAAGAAAATCACACAACGGAAAGCTGACCTTTCAGGATCTCTTCTCTCGTATAAAGGACTATTTGGCTCCAAAGGCGAGTCACAAGAGTCGTTTTCTGCAGAATCACTCTCTCCAGAAGGTGTGATGTGTGACATAAAAATTGCCTTGGCTGATCGAGGCACCAACTGACCAGGAAAACGGATTAGATCAACTAGTAGTTCAACGGAATTCAGCACGACTATAACAGACATGTGTTTGTTAGAGTCCATGCAATCCACAGTCCCATCATTAGGCAGACCCTGCTCATATGAATCAAACGAGAAGGTTGATTTGTTAGAGACAAATAGCACAAAACTAGAGGAAACAAGAAAACTGAAACAGCAGAAGTTGATGCTCACCACCACCAGGCGACTTTCAAGTCCTACAGTATCAGCTAAAACTTTGAACAAAATTGCCCGGGCTCGACAGCACCCACGCTTAATTTGGCCAAGCAACTGAGCACCATGGTTTTCAAACAAGAAGGCATTTTCCTCCAGAGCAAGTTTTGAAGGGCTTTCCAGTGTAGGACGTTTGTAAAAGTCAGATACCTATTTAAGGAGAAAGAATAAAATTCCCAAGAACATGCAATGCGGAACTGTGACAAAGAGAGAAGAGTCATTCGCAGATTTCCTACCGTTCCAGCTATTTTCTTGATCACCGAAGCAGGATTTGAGCCGCTGACAAGTGTATTGATCAACTGTTTTAGCATGGAGAGCTTCTTATCCTTTTGGAAATCAACAAGAATGACTTCAATTCTGACACCTTCCTCTCCCAAAGCATGAAGTTCACACGGAGTAGGTAGTCTATTATATAGTTCTTTTACTCTCTTGTCCTGCAGCAAAAAAAAAATCACATTAGAAGCTGCATCTTCCTAATAAGAAGAAGAAAAAACTGCTCACCGGAACAACAGAGTAAAAACCATTAGGAATGGGTTCACAAAGCATTCCGGTATCCCAAAGATGCTGTGATGCTCTTTGACCTGGAGAGACATCCTGCTCAACGCTTCTAGGAGACTCCCTAACCAAACCTTCACCTTGAGACTCAACAGAAAGTGACTTAACCCTTTCAGCAAGTTCTAAAGATCCCTGCTGTGAAGTGCTTGATTCATCTCGTTTCTCATCCATCTTTCAGATATATGTCGTATCACTATTCTAATCATCTCTTTACCCCATAAGAGGCTTTCTAAATCGAGAAAAATGCTCTGATTGGTGTAGAACTTGACCCATCTGCACTAAATGAGAAAAGGACATCTAACCTTGTAAGACTCAGACAGAACATGGGCTATAAAACTAGGTTTTGTTTGCCCACCGGATTGGTATTAAAATGAGCAAACAAAGAAGACTCTTATAGTAAAGCAAGCAACTTTATGTCATCAATTCGTTATCACTCCACCATTGGCCCACAATAATAAATATCATAAAAAGATTCGAGAATAACCTCAAAAAAATCCGCACAAAAGGTACATTTCGTCGGCCAGAACATAAGTAGAAGGAAAAAAAGAAAACACAACGTTGGAAGTAAAACTGAAGAATCAAATCATCACACATTGATGAGTCATGGAGAAGCTAAATCATCTTCCTTTCTAGCTCCATAAGACAACCAGGAATGTAATTACAGAACATAACGAATGTTTGAAATCTAACAAATGAAACCTCGTAATCTCCTAACCAATGAAAATGAAAATCCACATTGCATATACCAGATTCAGTAACGGAGATAAACGCATTTCTATATAGTAAGCTTATATAAATCGAACAAATCGAATTCAAAATGAAAGACGATCAAAGTGCAACCGAATCGAGGATAAGAATTGTAACAGAAACAAAACCAAAGAAACAAAACCAAAGAAACGAAATTTTTCGAAAAGGAAGGATCGAGGAGAATCGATTATACCGACTATAACAATGAGGATACAGAGCATATCGGAGAGAGGGATGAAGGAGAGAAGACGAAGAAGAGGCGAGAGAGAGAGAGGAAGGTCACGTGGAGAAGGAGGGAGATAGTGAAGAAAGATGGAGGAGAGAGGTCACGTGACTTTTGGGAGTTAGGATCCAAGATGGGACCCAATTTTAAAGAAATCCAGCTGGCTATGGGCTGTTGGGCCTCTTAACTGTCTCTCAGCTTTCATACGATTCCAAGTCAATGGCTGCTTTTATTGGACCCTTATGTATTAGTCCTTCCGTTTCAAATTATTTGTCGTTCTGGAATAGAATTTTTGTTTCAAAATAAGTGTCATTTTCGGTTTTCAATGCAAAATTTACGGGTAATATTCTCTATTCTATTTTTCTATTGGTTGATATATGGTTAGGTGTATTGGTAATAGTGTTTTTATTTTGAAAATATGTAAAATTATATGTTTTCTTAATCTGTGTGCATAAACCTAGAACGACAACTAATATGAAACGGATGACTCAGTCTGTTTTGGTGAAAATGAAAATTACGGAAAAACACTTGATTCATAAATATCAGGAACAAAATGTTGAAAGGAAATGCATTTTGATTTCATCTATTCAAAGATGCATAAAATTATAATCGCTGAGTTTGAGATTCCTAAGATAAACGTAGAAAAATGAAATGTACTAATCTGTACGAGTGTACAACCACAGTGAGAAACTGTCGGCAAACAGCATAAAACAAAATGACGCACGTGAGAAATTAGACCACTCGAATCTTACTAAGTATCTTCGTCCTCCATAAGTAGGGTTTTCAGTAACTTTGATTCTTTTTCTATGGATACTTTAAAATATTGTTTTTGCGACGATGAATTGGTCACAAATGTAATTGAACCATGGATCATATCGTTTTAAGGGGGCGTTTTAAAAATGCTTGTGTAGTTTCATAGTTATTTTACATAGCATCTCTTGTAAGCTCGTCCCAAAAGCTAGAAGTTATTCCTTTTTTTTTTTTATAACCTGGAGCTTTTAGTAGCCTCTACTGGGATTCAACGGATTATTTTTTTTGGAGCATTTTTACCAATGTTAGAAAGACTTGGTTACTCACAATTTAGAATTAAATATACATGTTACTTCACTACACAAAGAATAAATCTAAATAGACCAGAAAATTTAAATCATAACTCATGGGCCCGTTTTGTTTGATCCGCCGCTGGACAGGTACAGATTGAACGATTTGAATAAATGAATCATGGTATGGGTTAAAATTATTTATACGAAACGGATGTAGATCAGCTGAATATAAGTTGCAGATACCCGTCAATCCAAAAAAAAAGGTTAAAAAAAAAACTATTTTCGTAAAATATATAAAATATATAAAATATTTATATAATTTTAATTATAAATATATAATTTTAATATTATTTTTAATATTATTTTTATAATAACTATTATAAAATTAAAATAACTACTTTTAGTATAATTAATATTATCCGCAGGTTTGGCGGATTACCCACTAATTTTAACAGAACAAATGTATGTATAAAAAAATTTGTTTGCACATTATAAAATTAAATTTATAAATGAAAAATTATTCAATATGTAAGTTACGTAAGAACATTATCAATGGAAAAACTCTAATTCAAGCTCTCAAAAATATTAAATATGAATGTTTTACTTATTTATTTACTTTAAACCTTGTTAAAACTATTACATCATGCATAAATGATAAGTGTAGAGCAAATGCTCTTAATTGTAGTATATATGCTCTCAATGAATAACTTTTTATGCTCTCTTAATTTTTATTTTTATTTATTTTATATATGAGAGTACATGAAAGCTTTATTGTTGTGGATGCTCTAAGTTTCAAACTTAACATATTTTCAAATTTCGCTGACTCCACATATGTGATTAACTAAGAGTTGTTCTTACAACCGGTATAAAGTGTAAACATTTGTCGATGACACATTACCACATAAACTATTATTATTTTTTACCATAAATGTGACAGAATTTTATTACATTTTATCATTTTTTCTAAATTGTAAATATTCATTAATGAAAATGAAATTACGGATTTGAATGGTAAGCAGATAAGAAAAATGCAGATCAATTAGAAAATAAAAATTAATCAGAACAAATGAAGATTAAGTATATTATGCAAAACAAATGTAGATCAAACTGGATAAACTAATTTAACGAATTAGTTTAAACAATAATTTTTATTACTTTACCAAATGTAAAAAAAAATATGTTAAATATCTAAAAATTATCAATTTTATTTATTAAAATTTAGTATTTTGAATAAATACAAAGAAACTTTAAACAATAATATAATAAAATTGACGAAAATTTTTATGGAGCATTTTTGTTTGCCCATAATGTATTTGCAATAATTTCTCGAATGTTTGCTATAAGATTTCTTTGTCCCATTTCTGCTTTTTTCATATCATTTTGTTCAAATGTAGATGTAGCATTGCCAATTTTTGAATGTGTCATTGTATCAGCAAAATCTTCATCAAAAAAATTTGAAATTCTGATAAAATTATGTAATCTCATTGTTGTTGTTACCACTCTTTTTGAACATGTATGTCATATATCGGAAAATCACCAAGAATCCTCTATTTTTTCTTCCAGACTCTAAATGTCCTCTCAATAATATAATACAAAAATGCATAATATCGATTAAATAACTCTTGTTTGTTTCTCGGAGGAGGACCACTTTCGAACTGTGACAAATGATACCTAACAACCTAATTTTGTGAAGACCTATAGGGAACCAAAAAAACTTGTTTATTTGGATAGCCAGAGTCAATTAGATTATACTTATCGGCTGGAGGTAAAGGAAAATCAGAATCATTTTCTTGCGCCATTGTGAGAATTGATGTATCGTGACATGAACCAGGTGCTCCATTACAAATGCATATGAATAACATATTCAAATCACATATCGCCATTATATTAAACGATGTAACATTGTGCCGATTCCAATACATTCGTTAAACTTCAGACTTCACTTTAACACAAACATGAACTCCATCCATAGCTCTAACAAAACCATTAAAATAAGGCTAATATCTTTTATCCATTACAAGTCGATTTGGAACCCCTCTTAGTTCTTGTGTTGTTGGTGTCTTGATATAGTCACAAGCAAGCAAGTCAGTCGCTCGAAGCACTTCAAAAAATTTATGATTCACTGTCTCTTGCGTTTGTCCAAATCGTAATCCAACATTTCTCTGAACTTCTTTATGCCCACATATGGTTAGAAACATGGTCGAACTCTCTTTAATGCTTACATTTAATGTTGGTTGTAAGCCATAAGTCGTTTCTAATTTCTCACACAATGTGCGAAAAAACGCTAAGGGACATTCTTAATAGCTAAAGACAAACAACAACATCTTTTAGTAATCGATTCCATATATTTCTCCATCCTAAACCACCATCAGTTTGAATTCGTCCTCTTTCAAAACATCGATTGTAATAACTTAATAATGGTTGGATTATTAACTCTTCAAGCTGCTCATTTTCTAAATTCTACAACTCAATTCGCTCCTTATAGCTTATATTTTGACTGCCAGGTGTCGCAACTAATAGATACGTAATGCTTGTAAATTTATAATCATTTGAATAAGAATCAAATAAAACTTTTAAATACTCAATAAATATTAAATTGATCTCTTAAGCATAAATTGTAACTAAAATTAAATTGAGAAAATACATAAAATTTAATGGATATTATAAAAACATAAAGTGGAACATAACATAATTCTTAATAACAAAGACCTAACACCACTAAACTAATCTTAATCTTCATCCTCAGATACACTTTGTTGACTTTCATTTAAATTTGGTCTTTGTTTATTTCCCAATATGTTAAATAATCCTCCTCTTCTACGTGCTCTTGGTATTTGCGCTTCTCAAGAATAATTCGTGAAACCAGATTCTAGTGATACTCTCCTATGCATGTTGGCTGAGATGTGACCTTCTACTTATAGTGAATCTCTTTGTTGATCATTCGTAATTGTTTGTGCTTTTAGTCCTACTGAAAATCCACGCTGAACATTTGGAGGTGTATCCCATTGTGGAACATTCGATGATGATCTCCATTGCTGAGTATTTGGAGATGTATCTCATTGTGGAATATTTGATGATGAGCACCATTGCTGAGTATTTGGAGGTGTATCCCATTGTGGAATATTTGATGATGAACCCCATTGTTGAGCATTTTGGGGGGTACCCCCATTGTTGAACATTTGATGATGAACCCCATTGCTGAGCATTTAAAAGTGTACCTCATTGTTGAGCATTTCAAGGTGTACTTCATTGTGGAACAATTGGTGATGAACTCCATTGTAGAGCATTTGAAGGTGTACCCCATTGTGGAACATTTGATGATGAATCTCATTAATGAGCATTTGGAGGTGTACACCATTTTTGAGAACCATGAATTAATACCGCCAGAAGATGGACTACCAGAAAAATAACTACTTAAATTTGGACTTCCAAGATTTTGACCCGAGGCCAACCGTTTTCCAACATAGTCGTTGTCTCGTATATATCCAGTTAGAGCATGTAAAAATTATAGCTTATCTTCAATATTGTTGTCAACTCTATCAATGAAATACTTTCGCCAAAATATGTCATCTTTGAATGCTTGAATACATGCCCAATAAAAGCGAGTGTTCTTTGGAATGTCCATAGATTCAAATATCTTGATAGTCCTGTCACATTCATCATAGTTATCTTGATCGAAATAATTTGGGCAAAATTGTTGTAAACTTGGACGTTGAAATTCTCTAAAACCATCCATTGTATCTGTTATAGTTGTCTAAAATGATTGTTTTTACAACTTCCTCGTTAGGTCGTTCTTGCAGAGACTCGTGAGTTTTCAACAACTTTATTTATAGCACTTTCACGCCTAGTTCTTCCTTGTTATTAGCCTCTGGAAGCATAGTTCTGAAATGGAAGATCTGGCGATATATCTTGATGCATGGGTTTACGAGTAAACACATTGGAAAGTCGTGTTTGATCGTCAATGTTAACACGATACACCTCTTCACTTCTTTGTGTCTCTGGAACTTGAGTTTATGGCATATCATAATCTTCATCATTAGTTAAGTCCTCGTTTATTATCTCATCTCTTCTTTGATTCACAAAGTATTGAGATTACGAACGGACGTCATATAGTTTGAAGCATCGTTGCATAATATCCCAAAACTCAGGTGGATTTCTTTAAAATGATTTTATAATCTTACACACCTTTCTATAAAATTATAAAGTTTTGTGTTATAAAAAACTTATATTAAATATTACTTAAGATATTTTGAGTGCGGTAAAGATTTAAAGTACTTACTTCACGATCTTTTCACCACGAATCGGATGCGAAAATCACATATGTAACAGTATCAACTGAGATACTCGTTGAATTTTGCATAAGATCCGTATACTTCTTCTACTTTCTTTTCATCTAATCAAGTTTTTCTCGAAAAACTTGTAGTTTATATCAATATTAAACTCTTTACTAAACTTATCAATGATAAACTCTTTTCCAAGTGGTAACGGATCTTTTAAAGGATAAATATTCATGGCATGCGTTTGGTCGTATAATTCAAGAAATATTTGTTCGTGTCTATGATCCCATTTCAAATATTCTTCATTCTTAAATCTTTAAAATTAATAATTCATTATTTACTTACTTTCTAACAAAACTAAAATATTACAATATAATAATAAATATTATATCCGTGATTGTTTTTGTATGACTTACAATAAAATTCACGTTTTGTCCATGATTAGACGTTATATCTACAAATTTGAAAATGATATTAGTATTATTACAAAAAGACTATTAATCCTGCTGACAAAAAAAAAAAAGACTATTAATCCTAAAACTATTATGTTATTTACAGAATATTATTAAACATAAATTTCAACTTATTTATAGAAATTATGTTTAGTTAATTCAATAAATAAACTACTTAAAAACCTACCTTTATTTTTGAATTTTTAATTGAACATATATATAAGGCAAATAATACATGACTTATTAATAACATGCATTTTTTAATTACAAATATAAAATTTAAATTGATAATTAAAACGCTTGTATATGTTATATGTACCGAGTAAATTATTTTTAATGTGTATTATTAAATATAAATTTTAAGTTATTTTAACAAATTCAAATTTCTAAAGATCATTAAACAAACAAATTAAAAATGTACCTTGATTTCTTGAATTGTTTATGTTGGATGTATGTATATGAGACAACATAAAAGAAAAAGAAAAATCAGTGAAACACAAGATACAAATATATGAAATGTTATAATATATATATAAAAGAACAAATAAAAATTAGATTCAGTACTTCATTGTCTAAAAATACTAAGTGATTACAAAGATAATTTAAATTTATAAATATATACAATCAATAACATGCATGAATATACTAAACTGATTTTTATATAAATATAATCAGATGACATTTTAATTTTTGGTACTAAACTATTATTTATTTTATTTATGTTAATTTTCATCAAGAAATAAAAATCAACTATAACTTATATGTTTTCAGTTTACCTAAACATTACATATGATTATTTAGTGTATACAAAAATATTTGTACAAATAATTATTAAAGAAATATATATATATATATATAATTTATGAATTTGTAAATTTAATATATATATATATATATATATTGTGTGTGTGTCTATGAAATTTTAGAGAAATTAAAAAAAAATATATATTTATATAAACTAATTATACACAAGATTAAAAATGCATATATTTTAATATATATATATATAAAAGAACGAAATATGTATTTACTATTTCATTGTCAAAAAATATTATTTGGTTATAAAAATATTATAATTTATAAATATATGTAAATGTTAGTTGACTACTAATTTCATGCACGAATTTAATAAACTAATTTACATAAAAATAAAAAATAATTAATTAGAACATAAAAAAACATATATGTGTTACAATATATATGTAGAGAAGTAGTAAATTTTCTACTAATATTATTGAATATAAATTCTAATATTGTAAAGATAAAAAAATTCAGAATTCATCGAAGCAAAAAGACTAAAATTTACTTTAAATTTCAATTTTAATGCATGTTGAAATATGAGAAACCTGAAAAATATATTAGAAAAAATTAAGTACAAGATAAAAATATCATTTCAACATACTATAAAAATTGGAATAGTTATTATATATATAATGAAAAACGACAGAAAAACTTATTTGTGAGAGAGATTTTTAACTTGTGAAATAAAGAATGAGGAAAGTTCTTTATTTATAGATAAAATTGTGTGTTTAAATTTTTTTTTTATAGAAAATAGAAACTTATGCATTGGACCTCTGTCCCTCGCCAACACCTTCTTCCCTTTACCCGCAGAGCAAAATAAATGACTCATAAAAAGCTTTTGCATGCAGTTTATATTTATTTTACTATTTTTCTTTTATTCTGCATTTTCATAGTTGAATGGTCACTAGATGCAGTCTCTTATGCATATCAATTTTCTCTGCATTTATCCTACATCATTTCTGCAGCACATTTAGACCCTACAAATTTTGAAGTTACCAAAACAGCAGAAAATACTTAAACAACTAAACCATTAGGATTTACAAGGTAAACAATTAAATCCTAAACTTTCTGATCAACAACTGCAAAAAGCGGATAGGAAAACCGACGACGCCATTTTGCATGAACCCTAGCCTCCGGCGACGCTTCAAGGTACGAACCAGAGTCCCCCAACGACGCTCTGAGCACTGAGACTCTCGGCACGAACCCAACATGGACTGACAACACCAATCCTAAGCACGAACCCAGCAGGGGTCGGCGACACATCATGACACGAATCCAGTCAACTCCTAGAATAATGAAAATCTTGATCTGAACTGTGTGAGATCGCATCCCGACACAAAACAACCGACACTATAAAAACGGGATGAGAAGTAGCAGCAACACAACACAATGCGGCTCTGACCAAGCAAAAGGTAGATTGAAACACAGCCACTAGAGAAGCAATTTGACACAAACTAATGCTGGGATGTTGGGGTTTCACACACGCAGCCACCGAGACACAAGCACACTATAGACCAATGGAACGATCAAGCCTCGCCATGAGCCCACTTCGAGAACCAAAGATGGGACCAACCTAGATGAGATTCTAAGCAATACGAAGGCAAGTCGCAAGCTCAAAATCAAGATAAAGTGAGAGCGACCTTGAACAGAAACCTTCGCGAAATCGGTTCATCAGGATGCACCGTTTGTAAGATCGTGAACGGATGGGCAAGAAGAAGCAGGTGGAACGCGGAAGAAGTCAGAGCCATAGACGACTTTACACAACCGTCGAGCACCACAGATGCATGCGCCACCGCCAAAGATAGGAGATCAACACACGACGACCAACCAAAACCTTGAGGCACGTTGACACTGGAGGACCAACGTCGAATCTTCTTGAGAGGTGACGGAGTAAGACTCCTCCGACGAGACACAAAGCAGAGAAGTATCTAACGCCCACCCCTCCACCTTGCTGGAGCCAACGACCTGACGTAATAAAACAAGCTGAGGATAGAGCTAGAGCGGGGGAGCCACCAAAACACGTGACACGAACTCACGTAAGAACGCCGTAGATCTAAGATTAAAAACTGATGTACGGCGACCTCTGACCCTAAAATCCGACTGTCTGATCAACAACTCTCAAGCAGGCCACGCCGGAACTCCAGATGCAAGAGACCATCGCTTGCAGCGCCCCTCATGAGCAGGACGACGGGAAAGAGATGCCACAAAAGAACCAGAGCTCCAATCAAAGTGAAACCTGAGGAGGAGAAGGGACACACACAACAAACGCAAAAGAGAGGCGGAGGAGAAAAGCGCCTCCGGCGTCGGCGTACCGAACATCGGAGCACGGATAGTAACACCGACGACTTTTTTTTATTTTCTAATCACTTTATCATTTATTCACAATATACAAAAATTTAAAAAAATTACAACATTTTTCAAATACTTACTAGTTATATCTGTTAATATCTAGAAACACTTCAATTTCTTCAAAAGTTATAGAATAATTCCAAAAAATCATCAATGGAATTTGATAGGTACATTTTTCCAATAAATGTATTCTGTTAATGAAGCAGTAAAAGTAATGAGTTGAATTATAATCTGGATTAGGAATTAGTTCTTAAACTCTAGATCATAATCTGGATAACCTTTTGTCTTGGTATATAATCCTCCAATTTTGACCTATCTATTGTCACAACATTCCAATACTAGCAGTAAATAAATGTGTGAAATTTCGTAATTGATTATTGAAATGTTTTGGTCCTTTGTTCATGATGTTTATGAACTACATAAGCATGCAAATATTTCACAAAATGGGGTGTGGGTGTGGGGGGATCTGATTTAAGAAGACGTGGGCTTAACGTTACAGCAATGTAAGAAGACTCAAGAAACTAGGCTTCAACGAAAAAGGAAAGAAAGCCCATTCTCTTTAACGAAAAAGAAACATAGTACTTGTAAAGTAACCAACGGCCAGGATTATTCCAACACAAGCCCCGATCTGATTGGTTATTGCTATAGATGTCGCAATATGATTGGTCCACCTCATCATCGATGACATAAGTCTACGTTTCGTGGTCTCCCCATAAAAAGCGCCTCCGGAGACTACCCCTATATATAAAGAAAGCTCCCAACGATGTAACTAAAATTAAATTTAATAAAAAGAAGCAAAATAGAAAAAAGAGAGATCTAAAGAGAGCTCGAACACACACAGACACACAAGCATTCGATATGGCTCGCTCGCTCGGAGCAAACGGCACCGTTGTGCTCTCTATCATCTTCTTCGGTGAGTGATCTCTCAGATCTCTACTTCTCGATCTTCTCTTCGAATTTGAATATCATTTTTACAGTTTTGCGATCTGCAGTACTAGATCAATACTCCAATCACGATTTGTTCGATAATGTTTCGTTTACTGGATAATGTGGTTTGAAAATTAGGTTGTGGATTGGTATATGTATGTGTTATCAGTTTCACGATCTTCTTTATTAGATCGATACTCTAATAACGGTCTTAAGATATTTGTTCGATAGTGATTCGTTTACTGGATAATGTGGTGTGAAAGTTAGGTTATGGTTTGTTATTATTATATATGTTTTATTTGCGAGATTTGAAGTTTAATTTATTATTATGATTGTTTGGGAGATTTGTGTTTCGATTATTGACTGATGGAATATGTATACGTATGTTTCAGGATGTTTATTTGCGTTTTCCACTGCTAAAGAGGAGGCTACCAAGTTGGGAACTGTGATAGGGATAGATCTTGGTACTACTTACTCTTGTGTTGGTGTTTACAAGAATGGTCATGTTGAGATCATAGCCAACGACCAAGGAAACCGTATTACACCTTCGTGGGTTGGTTTCACTGACAACGAGAGGCTTATTGGTGAGGCTGCTAAGAACCAGGCGGCTGTTAATCCCGAGAGAACTGTCTTTGATGTCAAGAGATTGATTGGACGAAAGTAAATGCATTCCCTTTTTGACTGTTGCTTGTTTCTGTTTGTCTTGTTTCACTAGACTGTTGCTTAAATTCTTGCTTTCTTTTTGTCGTGGCAGGTTCGAGGACAAAGAGGTTCAGAAGGATAGGAAGCTTGTGCCTTACCAGATTGTGAACAAGGATGGCAAGCCATACATTCAAGTCAAGATCAAGGATGGTGAGACCAAGGTTTTCTCTCCTGAGGAGGTCAGTGCCATGATCTTGATTAAGATGAAGGAGACTGCTGAAGCTTACCTTGGAAAGAAAATCAAGGACGCAGTTGTCACTGTTCCAGGTTAGCTTATTGTCAATTCCGCTTTATTATACGTTGTTTATATATGTGTATATATATATATACGGTTTTATTGATTCTTTATATGGCGTTGATTATGTGCAGCTTACTTCAACGATGCCCAGAGACAGGCTACAAAGGATGCTGGTGTTATTGCTGGTCTCAATGTTGCCAGAATCATCAATGAACCCACTGCTGCTGCAATTGCCTACGGTCTTGACAAGAAGGGTGGTGAGAAGAACATCCTTGTCTTTGACCTTGGTGGTGGTACCTTTGATGTCAGTGTCCTGACCATTGATAACGGAGTGTTCGAGGTTCTATCCACAAATGGTGACACTCACTTGGGAGGTAACTTATACTTACATAACAAATGCATGTTTTGTATTATTACCTTGAATATTCATACGGCGATGTTGCTAACCCTCTTCTGTCTTTGTGATCTTGCGCAGGTGAGGACTTTGACCACAGGATCATGGATTACTTTATCAAGTTGATCAAGAAGAAGCACCAAAAGGACATCAGCAAGGACAACAAGGCTCTTGGAAAGCTCCGCAGGGAATGTGAGAGAGCCAAGAGAGCTCTTAGTAGCCAGCACCAAGTCCGTGTTGAGATTGAGTCTCTCTTTGATGGTCTTGATTTCTCGGAGCCTCTCACCAGAGCTCGTTTTGAGGAGCTTAACAACGACTTGTTCAGGAAGACCATGGGACCCGTGAAGAAGGCCATGGATGATGCTGGTCTACAGAAGAGTCAGATTGATGAGATTGTCCTTGTTGGTGGAAGTACTAGAATCCCAAAGGTTCAGCAACTGTTGAAGGACTTCTTCGAAGGGAAAGAGCCAAACAAGGGTGTGAACCCCGATGAAGCTGTTGCTTACGGTGCGGCTGTCCAGGGTGGTATTCTGAGTGGAGAAGGTGGTGATGAGACCAAAGATATCCTTCTTCTTGACGTTGCACCACTCACTTTGGGTATTGAGACAGTAGGAGGAGTGATGACAAAACTGATCCCAAGAAACACAGTTATTCCAACCAAGAAGTCTCAGGTTTTCACGACATACCAAGACCAACAGACCACCGTCTCCATTCAGGTCTTTGAAGGTGAGCGAAGTCTCACCAAGGACTGCAGGCTTCTCGGTAACTTCGACCTCACCGGAATCCCACCGGCTCCAAGGTTTGTCTTCATATTTCTTTCTTTGCGCTTTGCATCTACTTTTTTTTTAACAAGGATCAATCATAACACTCTTTGTTTTGGCAGAGGAACACCTCAAATCGAGGTCACGTTTGAAGTTGATGCCAACGGTATCCTGAACGTGAAGGCAGAGGACAAGGCGAGTGGTAAATCAGAGAAGATCACAATCACCAACGAGAAGGGTCGTCTGAGCCAGGAAGAGATTGACCGGATGGTGAAGGAGGCAGAGGAGTTTGCAGAGGAAGACAAGAAGGTGAAGGAGAGAATCGACGCCAGGAACAGCCTGGAGACATACGTGTACAACATGAAGAACCAAATAAACGACAAGGACAAGCTTGCGGACAAACTTGAGGGTGACGAGAAGGAGAAGATTGAAGCAGCGACAAAAGAAGCCTTGGAGTGGCTTGACGAGAACCAAAACTCAGAGAAGGAAGAGTATGATGAGAAGTTGAAGGAAGTAGAGGCAGTGTGTAACCCAATCATCACGGCCGTGTATCAGAGGTCAGGTGGTGCACCAGGTGCGGGTGGAGAAGGAGCCACCGAGGAGGAGGATGAGTCTCACGATGAGCTCTAAGTTGTCTAATGTTGTTTTTTTTGTATTGTTAATTTGATTAGACAGACCTCTTGGTTAAGTTTTGAGGATAAAGAAGAAGAGAACTCATTTTGTTTTCTTTTATATGTTTTATTTTGGTTTTAGACAGTATCCCTTAGTCCGTTTCATCCGTTTTATCTTATCCATTTCTTCTACTTGTGTACTTTATAACTTTATCCCGTTGCAGTTGGTTTATCTCAGCTTGAAAAGCCATGTGTTAAAACTCTTATTCTAGTTGCCAATACTCCGCCCGAAGGAGAGATTAGTATATACTTATCTCCCAATCATGTATTATAGATAGCTAAAGAACACCATGTAGACTGGTAGTTATTCAATTTATTCATTGTTTTTCCACAATCATTCATAACTAATTATATAAAGATCGAGAAAACAACTATTAAAACCTTGAAGTTTCAAATTAAAGTAAAAAAAAAACTTCAAATCGTGTTTGAACAAAAAAAACTTCAACTTTTAAATATTGGTCATTTTAACTCTCATATTTTGTTGACTCGGCCATTTAAGAAACCTGAATAGTTAACTAATAAAACCGATTAAAAATAAACGTTTGTTAACTCTCTAAACGACATCATTTTAAAAACTGGTTAAACCATTGATCAAACTATGTCATTTTGCTTCTGTAAACACTTAAATCATCTCTTTCGTGAAACCATAGCTCCAAATCAACTTCATCTTCTTCACTGTGGTTTCACGAAAGAGATGTTTTAAGTGTTTACAGAAGCAAAAAGACATCTTTTGATCAATGTTTTAATCAATTTTTAAAATGATGTCGTTTAGAGAGTTAACATACGTTTATTTATTAATCGGTTTTATTAATTGACTATTCAAGTTTCTTAAATGGCCGAGTCAACAAAATGTGAGAGTTAAAATGATCAATATTTAAAAGTTAGAGATTTTTTTGACTCAAACATGAGTTAAAGTTTTTTTTGGCTTTAATTTGAAAGTTCAAGGTTTTAATGGTTGTTTTCTCTCTAAAGATCTCTAACCTATCTAACTAATCATCATAGTAATTAATCGACTTGTGTAATTAAATCGTTGAACAAACAAAATATTCAAAATGTATAATGAAATTTGGACCAACGTGACACACATTATTACTCACATTAAAGAGATGATATCGAAAGTATTAGTTTTTTCTGCGAAATTATTAGTTTTTTTTTTTTTTGCGAAGTTATTAGTTCACAGGCCCTTTCTCAAAAAAAAAAAGAAGAAATTATTAGTTCACATTTTCGAAAACTCCAAATAATAGTTATTAACAAAACATTCCAAGAACGTCTTATCCTAAGGTCTTTACGGATTGTTACTATTTTAACTTAGCAACCAAACTACACATATTTTACCTATATAACTTGCTGCTAATCTAACAAATATATCAATAAGAAAATCACCCAGGTCCAGTAATTGGCCTTTTCTATACAACATGTCAACATATATACATAAAAGCATTATTTAAAACTAAGAATCAACTTCTACATTTTTGTGTGTAAATTGCTATGTCTATTTTTCTTGCATGTTAATTAAATCCTAATAACGAGTTAGTAACCAAAATATGTTAATGGAAAATACGAACCATCGTCAATTTGCTAAATCCAAAGACTTATGCGTCCCTCAAACTGAACCAAATGTTATAACATCTTGAAAAGTAGACATCAAAGAAACTTCTCGATTTAGATCATATAATAAACACACACACGTCACGTAAGCCAACATTGTCCATTCAAAGATTATCTAGAAACATTGTTTTTTTCACTCCTTACATCCAAATGAATATAAAATCTCACCCGAAACCAATCTAAAACCTCAAACTTAGGCAATATACACAATTAGTTATGGTGAGAAGTTTTGTGGAGTTTATCGGCATCTAGCTACTCCGAAAACGACATGGGAAGTCCCGGCATCCGAGGGAACAAGGAGAATCTCACCGTCCCATAATCATCGTTGATGGTTGAGAATGGAAGCCGATTCCAAAGGATTTTGAAAAGCAGACTAGCGGAATGTGCCGGGTTTAGTGGGCGGACGAAACTAGTTTGTAATAGTTTAACTTTGGAGATTTTGTTCAAAGCGGGTTTGTAACCGGATCTGATTTCCCGATTATTCGGATCGATTTATTATATATATATATATTAAAAAAGAAAAAAAAGTAATGGTGAGAAGCTTTTTGAGCGATGGTGGAACTGGTGGCTCGGGTTTAGTTTGGGGGTTGTTAGCGGTTGCAGCCTCCTTCTCTGTAATAGAAAGAAACACAGAACAGATCATGTTGGAGCTACAACTGCAGCTGTTGCTGGAGCTACAACTGCAGCTGTTGCTGGAGCCTCGGTAGCTGCAACTGTTGCTGCAGCGTCTGCTTCAACACCTACATCTACAGTCGTTTGTTAAAGCAGATAAACATACTTCTCTTATTATGTTTTTCTTTATAATTTAAGTAAAAAAAAAAATCTTTATCATTTGAGTTTGGGTTTTTAGCTTATAATTTATGTAAATAATGGATTTGAAAGAAACAAATCTATATGGAAAGAATTACTCAACTTACAGTAAGTTAGCACAAATGTGTCCGTTTATTATCATGCTTCAATATAAATATACTGTAATAATTTAGTATTTGTATGATTAATAAAGCTCATTAATTATTACTAGAATCGTGAAGTTAATTTAAATGATTTATTAAGTTCCACAATTTTACTCGAGTAAATTTCAGTTCCATAGCTGAGTACATTTTACATTGGGTTATAATCTTCAGTTTCAGTTCTCATTTTTCTTCTATTGATACCAATTCTTGACATGTATCTGATTTAGAATACTTTAAGTTACGTTTCCTGTAAAGTTTAGAACTCCATAATTACATACACATATATAATATAGACATACATAAATGTGTACTTTTAGAATCCCTAATACTAGAACCTTCAATAATGTTGCTAAGTGAAATTTTTAGAATTTCGCCTATGAAGTTTCATAAAAATTGTGGACCTCACAAATACTTATATTTATATAATATATACATATATATACATAGTATATATATTAAGAGTTCTAATAGAAAGAACCCTCTATTGGAGGTGGTCTTATCTGTCAATTGATGTAAGCCAAGGCTCCCCCCTCCTTCAGTAACGCCTATGTCAATCTCGATAATATAAGCTGACTGAAACTAGACAAAAGTACTATATGCCTCTATATGTGACTGGGAGAAATGATAAACATGAAACAAAAAGTTTGCAGGTGAAGGAGATTGCTGGATTTGTGTACAACCCGATAGGCGATAACAGAAACTTTAGTTATCTATCATCCATCAGCAGATTTAATGCCAAGTTAAACAGCAAAGGCATTACAAGATGATCTATAACCAAAATGAATCAATCAAGAAGCATCCAAGATATTACAAAGATCCAGAGGCAAAGGACAAGCTCAAAACTTATTACTGCCCTAGCACAAACCAAGAAAAACAAGGTCTTATTATTGTAGTTTACAAATTGAAACAATTACGAAATCGGAAAAGGGTTACAAAAGGCAGGGAAAAAAATAATCTGATATACAGATCAAGTAAAACCTTAGTTTTGCTTTATTTGTGTGTTCACTAAAGCTGATGGCCAAGTTCTTCTTCCATGTTCTCTAGATCCCATATGGCTATTTTGCCATCCAATCCTATATAAATAACAAATACCAATATACAAGTAAATGAATCGGCTGATTCCATGAAAGAATATATTAATTTTGAATTAGTGACTAACCTGAAGTGCTGAATCGCATTACTTTAGGACTCCCAGCATTGCTAAGAGGTATAATGGAACTGCAAGTTTAAGGTCAATTTACGGGTCAGTCTCTCTAACAGACAATGGAGTAAAACAGTAAAAGAGACACTGCCCTGCAAAGTGATATTGTAAAAGCAAAGTTGGGTTAGGGCATATTGTTTTTACTTTATGCAGTTATCATGAACGCCTCCACGTGCTTTAGAGGATTCAGAAGCTTCGTTGGCTGTTGTAGCCTTTGACTGACCGTAGAATTTCGTAAATGCTTCCGAAAACTGAAAACATAACATTATGAAAATTCAGGAATAAGCTAAGAGTTTCACTCCTATTATATACTATAGGAGTAAAACCAGACATATTGCATAGCAACAAATATAAGAAAGAAAAATTGGTATGTACCTGCGAACTATAACTGGAACCTGAGGATACCGCTTTCTTCTCTCCTATGTATCTGATAAAGCTCCTACAGACCAAAACCAAAACCTTATAACAAAGAAGTAATCGGTGTGTGGATAATTTCAGAAGTAGATGATGGAAAGATAATAAGAGGATGGAAAGATTCAATTGTACGCAAACAGCTAAGAAGAGGAAAATATTAAGCAGATGTTTCTGAGAGCTACACACCATATTCCAGTATCATCTGCAGCAAATACCATTGGGTTGCTGTCATAACCAACGCCGATCACCATTTTTTCAGAAATAAAGAGGACCTGAAACAGAAAGCACCATGCAATATATCAGTTCAGGACATAACACACAGAGAAGACCAAGTTCTCGAATATAAAAGAAAGGTGGATGCTGACCCACATCACGAAGAGGCAAATCTCTAAATGCGACGCTTTGGGCTAAAGGAGAAGGACCAACGTCATCAACAAAGTAAATCATGGAGCTATGACCTATACAGGATTACAGATACAAAGAAAGTGAGGCAGCGAGTCGTAAAAACTTCGTAACCAAGATAAGTTCCATTGTATGATGATTGCAACGGGGAAACATATCAAGTGTTAAGGATATTCTGACCTACATAAGCTAAGGTGTTTCCACTTGGAGACCATTTCACACCAAAAGCCCAAGAATATGACAGATCAAGCTGTAGAATTTGCTGTTTCAACAACGAAACAGCCAAAAAAACCTCCCTAGTGTTAGATGAGAGGATGGAGAGAAGGTATAAGCATTAGTATATTACAAAAACAAGGAAGTCTGGCAAAGAAAACAAACCTCCCCAAATTTAGATTCTGCTGGTGAGCCTGCTTTTGGATCCCTGTTTCAGCCACTCGGCGGAGACATATAAGAAACTGGTCTACATTCTCAAAAATGGGTTTAAAGTAGATGTTCAAGTCATGAGCTTACTTTATGTCTACTCCTTTGATGAATGTTGAGAACACCCGACATTTTCCATCCGTAGATGTCGTTGCCAGAAGAATCTAATGCAAAACAGACAATCAGGGAGCACATCATCGGCAAAGTTTACTAATAACCATGAGTTAGAGATTTGAGGATATTGATACTCTATTCTAGGACCATGTACTCTATCCGGTGGTCAACTTATATAATATTTTCGGTGAATGAAGCATCATCAGAAAGCCTGATTAATAATTTAGCTACTGAAGTGCACGAGGTTGTGTTGATTGCACGCACATTATTAGGATGCCAAGCAAGATTCGTGACTGAAGATTCATGCCGTTTCCGGATAAGTTTGCTGACCCACCTGAGAACAGTAAAACCAAGCAATGTCAGGTACCAGATATTACAGAAACCTCAATAGAATACACAATCTTGTAGGTCCAGATAATATAAAAAGTAACATACCAGAACATAACACAGTATCAACCAAAAGAAAAGTAGATAAAACAAGTTACACCAACAGAATACCATTTAATAGACCATCAAGAAGAGCTTCTAGCACAAAAGCGAGGCAACATGCCAAAGAAAAGTCGATGATTACATAAGAATATAAGAGAAGAAAGAAGAAGAAGAAATTACCAGTTATTCTCTTGCTCATAATAGCATATACAGACAGTTTTAGCACCACTTCCAACAGCAAACTTGTTCTCTAAGGGAATCGAATAAAAAATATGGGGAAAAAAGATTAGAAGCTGCAGAAATTATAGAATAAATACATTACATATTAGTACCTAGACAAAGAATCTAAATAACTCGTAACTTTTGGATTTAATTCATTTACCTTTTGGACTCCACTGGACACAAAGTGCAGCACGGTTTAGTCTCAGAATAACAAGTGTTGGTACCCATTCACCTCCTTCCAGGCTCCACACGTACCTCCAGGAATATCAAACACAGTTTAACGAATAATCAGAACAATGAACCAGTAACAAAGATGGAAAGTTTCCTCTAAGGATATAAAAGGTTGCAACTTACGAGTTCCTGTCATGGGAAACAGTGACGATTTTGTTGGAGTTTGAGCTCCAATCTATTCCCGAAACAATTTGGTCATGCTGCAACAGATTCAAACAAAAACTGATGATGTTGTTGTTGTAAGGGAGATTCAAGCTGTAAAAGAAGTGCATGCTAGCTCATTAGTTTCAGAAAAAGCTTCACCTTTTCGAGGACATGTAACCTCTCCCACTGGTCTTGTGATGATTTATAGATATGAACTTCATTATTGTTAGGGCAGAACGCAACCACTACAAAGAAAAAAAGGAAACAGCTTTCACATAAATGATTACAGACTTAAAAAGAAAAAATACATTGTAACAAGACAGTGAGTTCATCTCCCCTGTTATCAGTTTTAAAAAACTTTGGATTGAGTTTTGCCCTTAAAATTAATAATTTCACAACTAAATACTGATATTAATATATACATACACACATACATATATTAGGAACATCAATGGCTATATACTCCCATTGAGAGTGCTCTAATAAAATATATATGAAGCGACGCGATCTAATCAGGCACAAAGATTCCTCCTTTAAACAAGATGCACCGACAAAGAAACAAAGACAAGCGAAGGAACAAAAGCATTGTACTTACTGGAGTGATCAGGACTCCAAGCATGACAAGTGATTGACTCTGCGAACCGGTGAACATCCACCACAGCCATTATCCTTTCAATTTGTAAAATCTAACCTCTTTTTTAGACTCTCAGATCGGTTTCTACAGATCGACCGATGAATAATACTGAGATTGATTGCTGAAAGCTCTCCGATCTGGAGGTCGATGACACTCTCTGAGACGTGAATCGGAAGAGAGAATGTTGTTTGTCTTACGCGCTTAGGCCGAGTTATAATGACCAAACCAATTTCAATTTCGATTTGGTTTGATTAATCTAGTTTTAACCAGAATTAGTTTGGTTTGGTTTGGATTTAGTTCAAAATATATTTTTGATTGAATATATTTTTACTATTTACAAATATTTAATAGATATTTAATACAATTTTATAGTTTATTTGCATCAATTTTATTAGTTTTTTAAACATGTTATTTGTTTATTTTGTATATAATGTGTTGGAGATAAATAAGGTATCTAATATTTTGATTTTTTAATAAGAGAATATGAAGTTATTGTTAGTAAGATTGATCTCCTCTTAGTGATAAAGGTTGCTTAAAAATAGGTAAGATTTTTTAAATGCTACGTGATATAATTGGGTTACAAATTTATTAGTTTAGATTTGGTAAAAAAATATATTTTTATATATAAACTAACCAATTTAGAATTTTCAGTATATTTTGGATATATGTACGTAAGTGTTTCAAAACCAATTGCGTATGTGTTTCAAAACCACCCGGTATATAGAAGTATTTAATTATACTGTCAATATATATAATTAAATTGTGTAGATAATACTTAACTGAAATAATTGGTTATGCATCACGTTTAAATAATTTCTTAATCTTAGATGTTGTATAAAGGCCTGCTCAAAGAATATGTCATATAATGGATCAATTTTTCTGGTTCATTTAACAAACTTTGTATACAAAAGTAGTCAATTGAATTTTTGAATTGTTGGATTTGATTATGTTGACAACACTAAACTGAGAAATAATCTAAACTGATTGTGTATGTGTTCCAAAACCAAATGGAACATATAAGTATTTAATTGAATATTGGATAGAGATATTTGGATTGTTTAGAAAATATGTAGCAAAGATATGTGATGTGCGGGATAATATATTAAATATGACATTCACCACCGACATCAAATAGCACATCATATGAGATTACGTTTAAGTTCATAGCCAAGATATGCGATTTCCGTATTGAAACTGACGAAATTAGTGGGCTTAGGGAAATAAAGTAATTGGTATGTGATGTGCTAAACGACATAGTTTAAATTCAGTGGTATAGATACGTAATTATTAAGAAAAACTCAGGGTTGTTTTTTATTTGTACTCCTGTTTTAATAGATTAGATATTTGGAAACATGGATAATAGTAAAAAAAAAAGAATATAATATTATTTAAAAATATATATAATAGTATATATTTTTTTAAAGTAATGGATTTAATTTGAATTATAAGTTATTATAGTCCAAAGTACAATTAATATTTTTTTTACGTTTTATGATTGTTATTAATATGTCAAAAATTATTAGAATTATTTATTGTTTCATTTTAAAGGTTTTTTAAATAAATAAAAGATAAAATATAATTTATTTATATAAGATAGATTTTGTATTGTTGCTTTCTGTTTTTATATATTTTAAATACTTTTCCTAAAAAATTTTAATATATAATTTAAGAAATACAGTATAACTATATAAGTGATTCACCTTATTAATTATTTTCCGTATTTTAAGAGTGATACATTATTATTGAGTTAAAAGATTATTAAATTATAAAAAATATATTTTTTAAAATTCTTACTACAATGTTTACGGTTAACAATATTTTACAGATGTCAATATTACACAATACAAATACAATGATAAAATACATAGTTTAAATAAAAAACAAAATAGTAAAGTTGAAAGAGAAATTCTCTTAGATAGTCCATTTTAGTTTGTTTGTCACAAAAATAGTTTTTAAGGAAGAAAATGACCAAAATATTTTTTTAGAAGCTAAAAAATTCATGTATATGCATTTATACCCCTAGGGTTAACTAATTTGGACTTTAGGGTTTAGAGTTAAGGGGTGGGTTTGGGGTTAGGGTTTCAAATTTCAAAAAAAAATTTTTTAAAAAAATCAAAATTTCAAAAAAAAAAAGTCTATTTTGATCATTTTATTTTTTTAAAGCTATTTTTGTGACAAAAACTTAAAAATAACTATTTAAGAGAATTGCCCAAGTTAAAACTGTTAAAATTTTATTTTCTAAAATTTGTATATACGGTAAAACAAACATGTATCCGCCCGATCTAGTTTTATGTTTAATGCTTACAAGTCCATACAAGTTGATGTGAAAGTAAATCTAAAAAGCCATTCTACCAAACCAAACCAAGTCTTACAGCAACTAAAGTGGATTCAACTAACTTACTGGAATGACATGTTTGTTTCATCTTATAATTAAGCTTCATTATGAATTTCATTTTTACGCAAAACTTTTTTATGTAGAGCAGGCCATCGCATGTCAAGGAAAGTAGTCAGACGCTACATAAAAATTGAACATCCACTGCAAATGAAAAAAATGGATTTTTTCTCAAACCAAAACCTTTATAGTTAAAAAAAAAAACAAAACAAATTTACTCAAAACTTATTTCTTTTCACAAAAAAAAAAGTGAGAGCCAGGAGAATATTTGTTTAGGAACCAAAATGCACTGAATGAAGTTGAATCTATCAGTCATCAATCAAGAACGAAACCACCTTGCTTGACATGTATTGACATGTATTGTAACATTATACTTAGAATATCTGCAATTATTGTAAGCGGTAATATATCTTCTAATATATTTGGAGTCTAAAATATTTTATTTTTGTAAAAAGAATTTGGTCAAAATACATTTTCTACAAAAATAATATTTACTTAAAATGCTATGAATTCTCGATTATGCAAATATTATAAATTACAATCATGAAGATGCATTCTGGATGTTATATAGATATAAATTAATTATGATAACATAATATGAAATCACGATTATGCAAATATTATAGATTACAATCATAAAGATGCATTCTGGACATTACAAAGATATAAATTAATTATGGTAACATAATAATATGAAATCTCGATTATGCAAATATTATAAATTACACTGTTTGTTTTAAAACAAAATAATAAAAATGCATTTTAGAATTATATCTGCTTCAGGAAGATTTTGGTCTGTATAATTTGACCGGACGCATATTTGTGGGTTGAACCGGTCTGGCGTTTGTATTGGAATACTGTAAATTATTTTGCAAACACATATTAGTAAACAATTGCAAAACTCATGATGTAGTACATATAGTTAAATAAAACTTACATCGTGAACAGCCACTCGGAGCAGTTTCACTTGGTGTCTAGACACAGTCCTTACCTAAAACAATATGCAAATAGTATAAACTAATAGATATGATACAAATGGAACTAATAAGAGTCAAGAATTAACTAGATTTTGAGTAAGCGCGGATATACTTTTAAATGTTTATTTTTTATAAATATTTCATAAAGTTATTTGTTATTAGATATGGGATCATTTGAAACTTTAATATTTTAGTGTTTTGTAAAATGAGCATATGTTAATCTTCGTTTTTTGTTTGTATTATTATTCTGCTAAATATCTTGAATAGTGTTTGTAATGCTGAATTTTGAATTTGTTTGCAAGACTTTAAATTTAGCTAAAATGATAATAAATAAATAAATTATATTGTCAATAAATTTAGTCTAAACATATAATGTGGACATATAATGTGGACACTTATATGTTTGATGTTCAGAATTTTTAACATATTAAAATTTGTTTTATTATAATGTTTGAGTCTAAAGCAATGTTTTTAGTCTAAAGCAATGTTTTTATATCCGATGCAGAACTGTGGTTGAATCAATAGATCCGACGATCTATATATAATCTAGTTCATATTTAATGAAAAGTCTATTAATTAAAAATCTGATAAAACTTGGTAAAAACTTAAAAATAGAGTATTAACTTGTGATCTTATATTATATCGGTTGATCTGATAAAATCTAAAAACAATTGATAATATTTTTTAAAAATTAATTAAATTTCTCATATACTTTTTAATATTACATATTTATCTACTTTAAATTTATTTTTATAATAAATTTTATTTAATTATTTATTATCTTCAGTTTTAGCCAAAATTTTATGAAAAAATAAAATCTACGAAATTCTATAAAAATATGTGTAATCCTACTAATTTTTTTACTTAAATCTATGTTCACACCGATTTAAATAAAAATATTTATGTTGTCGATAAGTAATAATACTAATTTGGGTTTAAAATTAGTATTGTCGATTATGTGATATTATCTGTAAAGTAATAGTCACGTTTAAAATAATGATGAGACTATAGTCGTTTGTTGCTAGCAATTTGTGTTTTTTTGTTGTATGTAAATCATACTCAAAGTACACGCATAGAATAACATGTTACTAATGATATAATTGGATTTAATATTAAAATAAAATAAACCGGTTTAAATGCTACATCACTAACCGGAGGAATATTAAGTTCAATTGTTGTACGAAATCGAATCTATTTAGATGTAGTTATAGGCCAACAATGTCATTAATGAAAATTTTAGTTTGTTTATAAAATTAGGAACAATTTAGATAGAATTGGAAAATTAAGAATGATCATGTTTTAATAATAATGATATATAATATTACCTTTTTGATGACGGTCCAAATAACATTTTGAGTACAAGGAGGAATGGTAAGTGATCCAACATATCTATAATATTTTCTGCTTCCCAACTTGATGTCCTTTGGATCAATCATTCCTATATTTACCTCCGCCTTATTGTGGTCGGTAATCGCACACAATTTATTTTCCAACTAACCAGAAAAAAACAACAAAGAAAATTGGTTGGAAATAATTATTATTCAGAAGGTTAAATGTTTAATTAATCACAATTATGGATCGATTTATACCAAGCTGAGAAAAGAGTCTGGCCTTCCGATTCTGTAAAGCACTGTGACTACAGCCATGCTTCCGTTTATGCTTTCGTGAACCATATGCAGTTCCAGAGCAAATCTACCATATTTACGATACTTTTTAAAAAAATACACCAAAAAAACCTATTTTATAAAACCTATTTTATAAAATTCTAAAAGAGAAATTCTCTTAGATAGTTTCTTTTAGTTTGTTCTTCACAAAAATAGTTTTTAAGGAAGAAAATGACCAAAATAGTTTTTTTAGAAGCTAATTTTTTTATTAATATGCATTTATATCCCTAGAGTTAACTAATTTAGACTTTAGGGTTTAGACTAAAGGGGTGGGTTTGGGGATAGGGTTTCAAATTTCAAAAAAAAAAAGTTGAAAATTTAAAAAAAAAAATGTTATTTTGGTCATTTTATTTTTTTAGGGCTATTTTTGTGACAAAAACTTAAAAATAACTATTTAATAGAATTTCCCGTTCTAAAATGTCTTTTGTAAATTTGTTTTTATTTTTTTTTTCCCTACAGATCGTGTAAGCCATCTAGCTATAAAACGTCTATCACACCTCTAAGTTTAGATTAAATCAAATAGTATAAATAGTTGAAACTAAATAGTTTTTATATAAGTTTTCAAACCTTCTCCCATTAATCGTATGCTCGGAGGGAGAATGCCAATGAAGCTGATGGAGTTGATATTCAATATTATTGATCCTAATACTACCTGGCCCTTCTTCAAATCTCACCTGCCACAAAACAAATAGGAGTATATATAAAAATTATGAAATTTAAAAATTAGGAACCAAATGTGTGGCCCCGCCCAGTGTTTTTTATTTTTGGAGTAGGTAGTTGACTCGTCACATGGATCCATGATAGGGATCAAGTTCCACCATCTACGAAAATTGATGGTAAGAAATACTCCCTCTGCTTTTTTTTTAAGTATCATTTGACATTTTTTACATATATTAAAAAAAAAATTATAATGCATTAATATTTTTAATAATGGTAACTGTTCAACCAATAGTGTTTTAGATAAATAAAAATATTTGTAAAATCAATACATTTTGTAATAAATATTAAGCTAAAAATATCAATATATTAAATTGAAAATAGAAAATAATATTTTTTATGAAACAAAATAAAACTTCAAAACGATACTCTTTGCAAAACGGAGGGAGTAGCAAAAATACATGACTTTCTACAGATCTTTGGGATTAGTCCGAGTTTTAGACAATATTTGTATTAATAGGTTCTACAACTATATAACGAGTGATCTATAAATGTACATGTAATAATACCATCATGTCATGGCCTCTATTTATGAGAGTGGCATTGGCAGGTTTGTAGTTTCTAGAAAGCCTTCCAAGATGTGAAACAATTCTAACTCTTTTGTGCATAAGATCAATTGGAGATTGCATCTCTCCTTTTCCGCACATTTTCCATTCCGGCTTTAGTTTCCCCCATTTCCCTGGCCCGTTCTCTTCATTCCCCTCGTAGCTAAATTCACTTTCATCCTCTACATACATCAACGGCAGTTAACAGTTTTCCAAATAGAAAAATAAACCAAGATCAAATGTATATAGCTTACCAACTTCTCTTTGTGCATTTGAACATGAAATTATGGTGACGATGATGGTGAGAAGTATGAATA